>QUSF01000020.1:11946717-11964267 GCA_003676055.1 Chloebia gouldiae
AAATATAAATATAAATATAAATATAAATATAAATATAAATATAAATAATATAATCCTTGGGTCCCAGGCTGCCTGGTGTGTATGGAAAAATGGATGCACGAGTCCAGTTCCATCCCCAACTCTGCTGAAACCCACGCTGGACAAGGCACAAAATCCCAGAATGGTTTGTGTTGAAAGGGACCTTAAAGATCATCTCATTCCAACCCCTGCCATGGGCAGGGGACACCTTCCACTATCCCAGGTGGCTCCAAGCCCTGTCCAGCCTGGCCTTGGACACTTCACCACCTTGGTCACAACACCACTGTCCACATAGAATCACAGAACTGTTTGGGTTGAAAGGAACCCCAAAAATCATTTAATTCCAACCCTTTTAACATGAGCAGGGACACCCCTCACTGGACCAAGGTCAGATACACTGCTATATTTACAAATTAGGAGAGACAACACCCCTCCTCCTTTATTAAACCATTAAAAACAAATGTGCAAACTGCTTAAGAGTGGGAATTTTTAGTGTTCAGGCTTAACCTTTACAAACAAAACAAACAGAGAACATTTCTGCTTTCAGAAGCCCTCTCTCTGCTCCCTGTAGCATTGCTGGGACAAGGGTCACTGATGAGATACACAAGAGGATGAGGGTGATCCTTCATCCCAAACCCATCCTCCCCTGGCTGCTGCCATTTCTCCTCCCTCCTCTTTCCAGGTGTTCCTCTCCCAGGTTACGTGGCCACTGTCTCCCAGCTAACCAGCAATCCCAATTCCAGGGATAAACAATCCATCAGCATGTCCACCTCTTGTCCAAGTGACAAATTAAATGCTAAAATCCAAAGGGAAGGACTTTCTTACACACGCAGAAGAATGTGGGTGAATGCCTTCTTGAATTTGAGATTCCTGTTGCAGGAAAAAAAATCCCATAAATGTGAAGTCAAAGATCATGATGGCAGAAGGAGTGCTGATATTTCCCCAAATATGTATTTCTTCCACCAATGGCCACTGCATTTGCAATCCACAGAGTGGACAGAGAGTGAAGAAGACACTTCCCAATCCTTCATGCTACCTGTCCAGGGACACAAACCCTTCCTGATCCATCCACTCAGCAGAAAAACCCCAAGCTTCAGACACATTTCTCCTCACAGCATCCAAGTTCTGAAATAGCAGCCACCAGTTCCACATATAAAATAACGGGACGTCCTCAGGTTTTTACCTCAACACGTGGATTATCCCACCCACAACCTGCCCCACAGTGGTCACAGCAGCCCCACAGCTTGCCACGACCACCCCTGTGTCAGTGGGTGGAACTGGAAGGGCTGGAGGGATTAAAACGAGTGATTGCAGTGATTCTCCTCTCTGAGAGGCGCTGAGTGATCCGCCCGTGTGTGGGCTGGGAATTGTCTGGGGCCGCCCGTGGGAGGAATCAATTAGCATTTGTGTCCTTGCATATTTACGGAACAAAGAGGAGCCACATCGGGAGCCCCGCTTTGCCAAAAGCTCTCAGACACCCGCAGCTGCTGCTGCTGCTGGCCAAAGCCAGCCCAGCTCCCGTCGCTGGGACACACCAGGACCTGTTCCCCCGGGAGCCTTCCCACGCTGCTGCCACCCCAGGGTTTCCCCCACTGCCTGAGGAGCACTTCTGCTGCAATTTTGTCCTTTGAGTTCTCATCCCACTCCAAGGAGGCACAGAGAGTGGATGAATCCCTTCTTCCATGAATGGTCTGATGTCTCCATCTCTGGACATCTCTGAGCAGCCCAGGTTCCTCCAACCTGCCCAGAATGGGTGGTCCCATTTTGAGGAAGACCCACAGGAAAGGTGCCTGTGCCCAGCTGGGGCTGGGCTCTGGCTGCAGGCAGCACTGACAGCACCAGAGCTCACAGCCTCACGCTGTGCCAGGGACATTCCGCTGGGACAGCAGGAAAAAGCTTTTCCAGAGAGGTGCCAAAGCTCTGGGATGGCTCCCGGGGAGGTGGTGGAGTCACCAGCCCTGGCTGTGTTTGAACAGCCTGGATGTGGCACTGGGGGCCAGGGGCTGCCTGAGCTGTCGGGGCTGGGTTGGACTCCATGGTCTTGAAGGTCTCTTCCAACACAGGGATTCTGTGAATTCTGTGAAAATACACTGGAATACAACATCCATCTCTAAGAGCAGGAGTTCATCCAGCTCATCCCAGGGACTGAAGGGCCATTTAAAGTGCAATAATTGGGATTGGGTTGGTGAATATGGGCAGAAAAGAAATGCCCAAGCAAGGAAAGGTGACAAATCCCAAATCCACCTGCTCTGACCATAAAGTTTCTGACAATCTGAGGGAACTTCAACCTCCTCCATGAAGCCAGCAAGACACCATCCTGCAGGAGGAGGTAGGGAACTTCAGGACACTGGAACAAGATGCCCAGGGAGGTTGTGGAGTCTCCTCCTCTGGAGATAATCCTCAGAGATAACAGCCCAGGAGATGTGCTCAGAACAGCACAGATCCCCCAAAAGCACAGCAATAAATTCTCTCCCCACCTTTTCCTCTCTGGAAGTTCACAAGGAAGTGAAAGGAAATGACCTTGCACCCTGAGAAGGTCTTGTGGACCTTTTGAGGGAGCAGCGAGATCTCCACAGGAGCTCTGGTATAGGAAGAGGCAATTGTCTCATTAGTTTGAGTTGTATGTTTGTTTTTCTGACCACTGCTGCTCCTTTCAACTCTCCTCATGCCCTCAGGCAAAAAATCACTTGCACAGTCTGTATTAAGCTTTTCACTAAGCCTCCTCTTTGATTACAATTCCCAGGAAACCACCAGGGTGCAAGTAACATAATTAAATACCTTGCTTGCTCTGTAAACAGCCAATCCCCAGAGAAGGCAGCCCAGGACTCCCCAGATGGACTACCCAGAAAAATTCTCCCCAACTTCAAGGTGAGACTGGAGAAGCCATAGCAGTTGCATTTCTGTCCCTGAGACACAATCCCACCAGGCCATGCAAAATGCCAAGAGTGGAGCAATCCAGAAAGGATAAAAGAAATCGTTTAAGCGATAAGTGACTCGAACTGATAAAAAGTAATAACAGCAAAATGTGCAGCCAGCGCTCATTCCCTGGCCTGAATGCATTGCTTTGAACATAAAATTCATCAAAAGCATTTAGTTCTCATACAATTTCTCTAGAATGCCTAATCTAATATCTAATCTGCTCCTGACAAAGCCCTGGGAATGGCCTGAGAAGGAGCACAGATGTAATCCAGCAGTGCTACAAAACCCTTCCCCACTAGAAGAAATAATGAGCTGTGTTAGAAAACCTCCCTCAGACTTCACCTATCTGGAATATTGGGAATGCCAGAAGGTTTCCCTGCTGCTGTCTCTGGAGAGCCTTCCCACATCTCCCAGCCACGGAATGTTTCTCAGGAGGATAATTAGAGCAGCAAACTCCAGGGCAGAGCGTTATGTGGATCAGAGCACCTGTGGGAAGTGCTGGAGGGATGTTCCCTGGGGAAGGCTGAGGTGGGCCTCTGAAGACTGGAGTGATCAAACACACGTTTTTTAGTGGATTTTGGTGACTTCTGCATTTATCTGAGTGAAGGCAATAAAAGTAAGGGAGAAAAAAAAAAAACAAACTTGAAGAATCCTCAAGCTTCATGAAGGAAGTTCACAAGTTCATTCAAGGGAAGATGAATTATGGAGTTTTTTCACTTCCATCTGCCACTTCCAACAGTCACTGCCAGTCTGGATTTGCCCCCCTTTCTGATAATTCCACCACATAATCAGCTCAAGAAAATCTGCTGGAGTCCAACCAGAGCCAAGTGCTGAGAGGAGCCGAGGCTGTCAGAGGTCCTTTAACATCCCAGAAATGTCTCGGGATGGGCACAGGCAGCGTGGCCAGGGCAGAACAGGACACCAGGTGTGAACATGAGCTGCATGGAGCCATCCAAGAGTGGAACTCCAGAGCTGCCCCCGAGGAAGGGGATGTCACCTTCAGCTCCAGCAGACTTGTACAAGGAGGCTTGCTCAGACCTCAGCAGGAGATCCGTGGTGCTCTCAGAGCAAACCATGACATGCCTGGCAGACCATGAAGTCCAGATGTCCTCCAGAACCTGGGAAAACCTCACTGAACAACATCTTCAGAACGTGAAAGCAGAAGGAATTCAAGCACAACGCCCAAGACGTTCTCCTTGACACAAAAACCAACTTTGCTCTCCCCTTTCCATCTGCTTCCCTCTGGGAAGGAGGATTGCATGACCCATCCGTGCTTGGGATGCCGCTGGGAATCTTTGATGCCATTGTGCTAATTTAGAACTTCTATGGGGCCTTCCTTAAACAATCAAACATTTGTGGTGATATGGTTATTAATTGCCTTTTCAGCTGTTGCATTAAATAATGAGACACCCATATGGATTTGGGGGAGGGGGAAGCCACAGTAGCATAAAGGAAAGGAAACCAGGGAAATGTGAAACTTTCATGTGAGATAAGAACCTCATAACACTGTTATTATATCCCTCTGCAGTCAGGCAGTCTCCTGGTTTTAATAAAATCTCATTTTCCTTAAATTTTCCCATGTGGCCAACGTATTATGTGTGGAGTTTAATGTAGCAGGATATGATCTAAACTTAGACTCAGGTGGTCCGAGCCCTCTGGAACAGACAGGCTGGATTGTCAAGCCCTGATGGGGAATATAAACAGCAATAAAAAACTCTTCCCTTTTTTTTTCTTTCTTTCCCTTCTCCAAGATCTGAAAAGAACTTACTATGTTCAATTAATGATCCAGCCAGCCAGCCCAAATCAAAGAGACATGCATGCAGCTGTGCAGGGAGGAGCACAATCAACACTCACTTTTCCTTGTTGGAAGCAACAAAGAAATAAAAGTTTAAACAAAAATTTACAAATGATTGATTGCTGCATTTTGGTTGGATTTTGAAAATATTTTTATTTTCAAGGGTATGTGTTTTTGTGAACCTCTACAGCTTTATTCCCTGCAGAACTCCTTTAGGTTTTCATTAAGACAGGGATATCACGTTCATTAGGATCACTGGTTCTGATGAATTCATTTTTGTTGTCACATGACTCCATAAGTGGATTTCACTTATAGTTCCAAGGGTGATCCTCTGCCACACAGCATCACTCACCAGATCTTTGAGAAATACTCCTGAATTGGGATTGATTTCAGTATAGAAAACATTCTCTGCCACAGCACCACCTGAGAGCATCGGGGCATTTTGGTTTTTTGGTTTTCTTAGTTTGTTATCAAGGACGTATCCACTAAATTGTGAGCTCCTAAGAGCAGCTCACCACGAGGATCTTCCAGAGCTGATGCAGCACTGAAGGAAATTCTTTGTTCTGGTTGTAAAGCTGAGTCCAGTCTATTCTGATTTTATTTGCAGCATTTTCTGCCCTGTGATATTCCTCCATGCTTTTCCAAGAGGCACAGCCAGGTTCTTGCTGCAGAAGGGAGAACATGGGGGGCAGATGACCAAGACATAATGGCTCTGTGGTTCCCTGCTGAGCATCTATTTAGAAATTTCTGGCCCTCCCTGCAGCCTTCCAAATATAGGATCTCACAGTCAGAGATGCTCAGGATTAACTGGTAGGACGTCCTGGATCTGCACTGACTGGTCATCCCAGTCAAGGTCCAACAGGTCCCTTCAGACCAGGACACAGGGGGAAAGGAGCCCTCCCACAGGCAGGACTGTGTGCTGGGGACATTTAAAGTGCAATAATTGGGATTGGGTTGGTGAATATGGGCACAAAGGAAATGCCTAAGCAAGATAAGGTGACAAATCCCAAATCCATTTGCTCTGACCACAAAGTTTCTGACAACCTGAGGGAACTTCAACCTCCTCCATGAAGCCAGCAAGACACCATCCTGCAGGAGGAGGTAGGGAACTTAAGGACTCTGGAACACGATGCCCAGGGAGGTTGTGGAGTTTCCTCCTCTGGAGATAATCAGAATGTGCCTGGATATGACTCTGTGCAATCTGCTCCAGGTGATCCTGCTTTGGCAGCAGGGTTGGACTGTGTCATCTCCATAGCTGCATTCCAACCCCAACTATCCTGTGGTTCCATGAGGCAGAGAAGCTTTAAATGTCAGGATCTGTGGCAGAGGACTCAGAAAGTCACGTTTTCCTGCTTCCAGCATTACTTTGCAATAAGATATGGATGCTTGTGGAGGGAGCAGGTCCCCACTGGAAATCCAAGGTGTCTTACCCTCAGTGCTTCCCTCAGAAGCCAGTCTAATTTGGTCTTGGGGTCTGCTGTGATGGGATGACCCCAAGATTGTAAAAGTCCTCGTTTCCCAGCCCGTGCAGACAAAGAAGGAGTCTGAATGCGTCAGATCAGCTTCTCAAGGTTGTTTGTTTTTCCTTATCTATAATATTCTTTCTCTGACCTGCTGAGCTCTGTCTAGCAAGGAGACCATCGCATTCTGCATGTTGCCTGAGGCAGAGTTTACATTTTATATCAAAATTGCATGCATTATATTTACAATAATGTGCCAATATCTATCATTTATGTTAGTGAATCTCTACCTTAAACCAATAGAAAAGTGTCACCATCCCCCCAAGACACAGAGGACAAGGAGAAAGAGAAGAAGGCCAGGCCATGCCCAAATCCCTCCATCTTGACCCCCTGAACTACATTCTAAAAATCCCCAAATTCTACTTTTCCACCCTGTGGTAATTCAAATATCACACTACTCAAACCCTTGTGGCTTGTAATTCCTCATACAGACTTGGCAGGTTTTTCCACGGGCTAAAATGGAAGCCACAGGTGTTTTTGACTTCATGCCAAGGTCTCTGAGACCCCTGCCAGGATCTTGAGAGAGCCAGGGCAGCCAGAGGGATGGTCTGGACTCCAACAATCTGGAAGCTCCCTACGTCCAGCTGATGTTCCTGAGCCTCCCTCCTGTCCTGGAGAAAACCACCACCTCCACCACAGTGCCCCTCCATGCCACTGCAACAAGGGGAACCCAGATGGTGCAGAAAAAAAACAGCCTGAAATACTTCCCAAAAGCAGAACCACAGTTTTAAGAGGCAATTTGGCTCTTTCAGCCTCGAGGAGACTGAAGGGAGAATCAGCAAGGCCTGCAGGTTTCTCCTGAGGGGCAATGAAGGGGCAGCTCCAATCTCTGCTCTCTGTGACCAAGGACAGGAGGCGAGGGAACGGCTGGAGCTGTGCCAGAGGAGGTTTAGGTTGGATATCAGGAAAAGTTTCTCCATCCAGAGGGTGCTGGCACTGCCCAGGCTCCCCAGGGAATGGGCACATTCCCAAGGCTGCCAGAGCTCCAGGAGTGTTTGGACACCACTGCCAGGGATGCACAGGGTGGGATTGTTGGGGTGTTTGTGCAGGGCCAGTGGTTGGACTGGATGATCCTTGTGGATCCCTTCCAGCTCAGGATATTCCATGATTTTGTGCAACTGCAGCTGCCATTTCCAATTCAGTGTTTTGAAGGTACCAAGTGGGCAAAGGTGCAAAGAGAGCAGGACTATCTCATGTCACAGGTAGGGAACAACGGTCTTAAGAGTGAAATCCCATCCAGCTCCTTGCAGAGCTGCAATAATTGCTGCAAACCAGAAAACCCCTGGTGTGCGTGGTTTTTACCCACGTTGTGCTTCTGTAAATGGTCCTGGTCAGCAACAGATGGGACCTTTGGGGACTCATCAAAAGCTGCAGATATTTTACATCAGAGCTGGGAATTGCACCTTGAACTCCTAAATTGCAGCCCAAAGCATTAACCAGGGGCTCATCCACTTATATTAAAACAGTGGAAACATTGCCTCCCTGAGGACTTGTCTTCTGGAAAAACTCACTGCCTTTAAATTCACACTCTGTTATGCTCTGGAAGAACGTTCATATGTCAACAGCTAAGCAAAAATGATTAAAGATAACTGTTTCCTATTCCCCTGATTGGAAAAAAAAAAATAATGGTATCAAACAAAGACAACCTCAAAATCCCTTTTTCCATTTCCTACATGAATAGGCACAATGAGGTACCCCGAGCCCGCAGCGTTCCCCACCAACCTGCTGAAACAACTCATTCAGAGTTGTCTCAAAATACGTCTGGAAGGAAGAAAACCTTTTTGAATGAGCACCTTTCAAGCCGTGTCAAATGAACACAGGCTTTGTAACGAAGGGGCGTTGAGCAAGATGCAACTCATCAAGGCTCAGAATGCAGGGCTTAGATCTGAGGCCCGGGAGGCCGTTGCCTTCCAGATAAAATGCTCCGAGGGTTTTGATCAATCTCAGATACCGCTGAACCCCAAGAGGGAAAATTAGTCAAAACTGGTCAACTGATCTCCCAGTCTAGCAACAGCATAAGAGCTAATCTCCCTTAATCTGATTCAATGGGCTCGACTTAACATCCCCTGCCCTTTCATTCTTCGTGGGGAATAGCGAGGGATGAAATCGGCTCCTTTCCGCTCTCTGATTGTGCTCAGGTCGTGCAGACCTTACATCACCCCCTCCTCTCCCACCCACAACGTGCCACCCCAACACCATTCTTCCCCTGCCATCTAAGATTTCACCCCACCTGAAGTTCATCCCCTCTGTCCCCCTGCTGTTGCCCCCCACGCTTTGAAGTCTCCAGGAGCTAATTAAATCACTTGATTGGATCAGGAAAAGAGGGATACGGCCTAAAGCAGTGTTTGCTTACAGGGGGGAACTCGTCCTGCCTGCGTGCTTGCTCTTCATCAAACATGAATGTCAACAAAACCTCACTTTCCTCTTTCATGAATTTTGAAAGAGCTCTTTCTGGTTTCTATTTTTCTGCTGATTTTTTTTTTCCTTCATTTCTTCCTCCTCTTCCCCTGGGATTTGCAGAAGGGAAATGGTTGAGTTTTATTACAGGTCACTACGCCAGGCCCGTGAGTTTGATGGTCCACAGCCTTCCTCATTGCCTCTTGACCCCCTATAAAATTATTATAAAAGCCTTCCACGTGGCACCAATCATACAACAACCCCCCAGGAGAGAGGATGAGCAGAGGCTGCACACAGACCTCAAATGCAGCAAAGAAAAGGAGCTGCAGATCCCCGGGAAGAAGGAAAAGGCACATTTCCCTTCCAGAGGCCAGGAACAAAGCCATGGATGAGGACATCACCTGGACAAGGCAGTCTCTGATTCACACCCTAATGAGCCATAAATGATGAGAAAGTTGTAAACAACCAGGCTGTGAAATTGCAAGTTTGGCACCTGAATTCACCCTCTCTGCAGCACTGGGATTGAGTTACTTTGGGCACTTTCTTCTGCCAGGATGATGAGATGAGCCTGACTGATTTCAGTCATTTCAGGGTCTCATTCTAACACATCTAACACATACTATTGAGAGAGTTTTTCCCGACCCAACCCATGAGGAAAATGTTAATTCCAAACAAGAAAAAACAAAAAAGTGGAAGACTGGGGAGACTGTTTAAAATTGTGACTTTTCTTTAAATTGCACCAAAGTACATTTTTACCCTTATCTGACAGCATGGAGATAGTATTTTTATTGCACACAAAGCCCTCATTAGGAGAAATTTTCCACTTAAAAATTATGCTTTTGCTTTTTATTTTTTCTTAAGGTTTTTTTTTTTTTACTGAGAACTAGCTCATCTTTATTCTTCATTTATCACCCTCTTTTGTTACAAATACCAGTAGAGTGGCTCCCCTACACACACTTCTCCCATTACCACTTTGTTTCTATTGCCCTTTCTCTGTTTATTGATTACAGCAAGAGCCAATCTATTTTTTTCTGCTTTTTTCACCCTTTTTTTTTTAAAGGATATATATCACTGAGCCTCACAGCCACAAAGAACAGGCATTTTGAAACTGGTTTGAGCTCCACATGCTGAGTGGGCCAACGAGGATTTAATTCAAAGGCTCCTAGAATCAATACTAGCCTTTGACTTGTCCTTATTTTATCCTTGTTGATGGTTGATGTCTGTTGTCAAAACTCCTGGAAGGCGTCTGCTGTGATTTGCTGTAGTGGCTGTGGAGACTTTAATGAGCAGAGTTGTTCTTATATTTGAGATCACCTTCAAAATCCATTACCTGCTCTCACTAGAGAGATCTTGGAAATCTTCCACATGGAGAAGCAACCAAACGCATCCTGTTGCTCCGGTTTCTCTTTCATGGTAGGACTTAGCCTTCCTTAAATTGGCCACTTTGCAGGCCACAGCTCTCATGATCCCTTCCACCATCCTTGAGAAGCTGTGCACAGGGTTTGGGGTCATCCAGCCTCCTGCATCCCTCAGGTTCCAGGCTGGCAGCTCCACATTTCACATTTGTCTGGTAGTTTTTTTCACAGGAATATTTCAAAGAGCATCCCAAGCTGACAAGGAGTCATTACCCTCATTGCTCTACCCTGGAGACAATCACAGGCAAAGCTTTGCCCCAGGAAATGTTCACTGGTGAGTCACACACAAAACCCCATTCCCAGCCCCTGGTCTAGCACTGACATCACCACAGCAAGAGAACTTAAAATCTCCCTTTAAAGAGCTCATTAAAGCCATCCCAATTCTGCCTTTTTTCAGACAGAACAGCCAGACTTCTGATAAAAGCCCAAGATGAGGCTGGATCTTTATCACCCTATTTTGGTCTCCAGCCCTGAGCAAGCTGAGAAACGATGTTTTTTCTGTCACTTGTTTCAACTGAGCCATAAAAACTCTCACACCAGCCCTGACCACGAGTCCTCCCGTTTGGTGGACGGGCATGTTCTGTGTAATTTACCTTCTGCTTCATCATTCTCATGCACACGTTAATTGTTCTCCTACATGAGCAGGATACTAATCGGGGCTCAGATAACCCCTCCATCCTACTTTACATGCTGGTTCACGCTTTCCCTTATTTTAACTGGAGCCGTTTTTAATTCCAGTTAGGAAATTGATTATTCACACTTTTATTTGCCTTCTTTAAGAAGAAAGCGCAAGGAGCGCGAGAGGAATTGTAAATGCCTGGGTTAAGACCAGGAATGGAAACCCTGCATGTCAATGTGTGCCTGTGTTGTGTGCAGGAAGGGACAGGCAGGGAAGTGTCCCCATCGTGCTCCTGGTCAATATTTGGGATGCTTTCTGCAGCAAAGGTGCTGAGGCCAGGTCAGCAGGGCACAGAGGATATAAATCTTTTTAGGTTTGTTGTAGGGTATCAGAGGAAAAAAAGTCTCCACCCAGCACTTAAACTGCTTTGGTTTTGCATTGTTTCTGTTTAAACTGCTTTCTTTTTTTTTTTTTTTTTTTTTTTTGTGTGTGTGTGTGTGTGAAGCCTATGCAGGTCTGAAATTTAGGAGACAAGGTCAGCTTGAGAACATCAGAAATGAAAGTGGAGGTGTTCACAAGGCGGGTCAGTGAAAATGGTCACAGAATCACAGAATGGCTTGGGTTGGAAAGGGCCTCAAAAAACCATCAAATTCCAACTTCCTTGATGTGGAAGAGCATCTTCCATCAAACCAGGTTGCTCTAAGCCTGGTCCAGCTTGGCCTTGAAGACCTCAAAGGTCTCCTGGCCTCTGTCACCAGAAGGGAAGCGTGAGGACATCTTCTCAGCTCCTGCTGGGGTTTGCTTAGGAGCAAGTGGGTGTTGCAGTCAATCTTCTGGTCCCAAAGCCCTCCATGACCCATCAGCCCTCATGGCTTTGTCTAGAAACCTGAAACTCAGGCTCCACTGTGCTTCCCTTCATCCTGAGCCGGCCACTCATCACCCTCAGCCAGCAGAGAAATGGGCAGCTCTGGGCACCATCCACCTGAGCTCTTTGGGATGGGATGAGAGGGTTTCAGTTCAGAAATTCCCATCCCTCCCCATACAAAGGTTTTGGGATGACTGCACCCTATGGAGACATCACAAGGCTTTTGGAGACAGCCATGAGATGTCCTCCAGGGCATTGGAACTTTTCCAAGGGGTTTACAGAAAGAAGAGGGAGCCAAAAGGATCTGCTGGAAAACACACAGCAAGAACAGATTTCAGCTATGGAAAACCAAAATATATTGGGTGTCTCCAGAGAAATCCTCCCAAAAAATGTTCCTCTATAATCCAGGTAGCCCATTCAAAGCTGCAATTTAAGTTTATCTTCACATTCCATGCTCTGTGCAGCCTGAGGTCTCCAGATGAACACAACCTCTCATTATAGGACACTGTGAATGGTAGGAAAAAAGGCATCATGTCATTCTCTAGCAAATGGGAAAAATTGGCAAATTCTCTCTCAAATGAGGAAAATTGTGATTCTCTGGCAAATTTAGGCTGTTGTTGCTGGAGCAAAGGAAGACAAACAACCAAACCACAGCAATCACCAATCCCAGATGCTATCTCTTCTTTTCCAGTATTCTTCGCCTCCTTCTTTATTTCATTGGGTTTTTTTTGCTTTTGATAGAAATACCAGAAATCTCTGCATAGTTCACATTCTTCTGAAAATAAAACCTGCTCAGTAAAAAACCTGGCTTTGTGCTGAAAACAGTAATAATAAGAAGGAATAAAGCTATTTTAGGCAGATAATGCTTGGCTGGCCCTTAAAAAAATCCTAGAGGAAGGATCCAGAGCCTGATTCTGTGTTCACATGCATGGACAACCTTGGCTTCCTCTTGCACACTTGAATCCACCGAGGTCAAATCGTCAGCCTGGTTACATGATGTGGACAAACTCCACCCTTGGGATAAGAAAACACACAAAAAAAAGAACTTTTCTTTCCTTTTGACCTGCTTAAGACTCAAACCCAGGAATCAGAAGCCAGCATGGTGCATTCACCAGCATCCAGCTCTTTCATCTCTGGCCGGACACGCTCCGATGAAGTAACAACAGCAGCAGAGTCCAGATGTATTTGAGATAGGCTGGGTATTCCTGGGCAGAATGCAGCAAAACCCCACTCCCCGAGCCTGGCAGGGGCAGTAGCATCTTTACTTCAATCTAGTTTCTACTTTTCTGGTTGAATGCACCAGGAAGTTCCGTTATCAGACGTGGAATGTTCGGTGCTGCTGAACTGGAACCGTGTTTTTGATATCATCGACCATTAGGAACCAGGCTTTGCTTGTGATTTCCCAGGTCTCTATTAAACAAGAGAGGACAAAACTCCTGGAAGCTGTGGGGATTTGAGGGCTCCTACACTGCCTGCACACCCAGGCAAGTCCTTCCCTTAGTGTTTACAACAGGCTTTAAGCTCCCCTTTTAGGAGCTTGATTTTTCAAGCAAATAGTTTGAGTACAGAAATAAATGTTCTTTCCTCCTCTCAGCAAGAAACACTGCCAGGACCTGTCGTGTCCTTTCATTCCTGCTCCCTCCAGGCATGCATTGCCAAGTCCCAGTGGGATAAAATTGCTTGGATGTGGGCTGAAATCTCAAAAATCAAATCCGTTCTCTGCAAATGGCTGCAGTTTGGAAACACCAAATTCTGCCTGCGTTTTCCTCCCCCTCCCCAGATTGGAAGCTGACCAGCAGGCAAGGAGTTACTTTGATAGAAGTGGAGGTGACAGCACTGGGTCCATGAAAAAAAACCCAACATCTGCCCTCAAATCTCCCTTGAAGTAACAGATATTTTAGGTCCTGTCTGCAGACAACAACCCTCTCTAAAGAACATCTGCTCTGGTGAACACCACTTATGAGTTCTCCTCCTGGAAACCTCTATAAATAACAATGCACTGAGGGCTGGGTAAAACCTCATTAAATTTGGAAAGCCGGAGAACTGCTCTTTGCTCAGCACCCAGGGAGGGGAGCAAAAGAGAAGCAGCAGAAGGCAATGCCCAAAACTAAGTCCATGTGCAATGTCAGAAGAGGAGCCCCAGAGGCCAAGCCCAATTGGAAGGCACATGGATTCAGATACCGGGGGTTTGATGAAGTGCCAGAGACATAAAGAAATCAGGCTGGGCTCCCCATAGATAGCTGGAACGGTGGAGGGAAAGTTTTTAGGCAAAGTGCTAACTAGAAAAAGGAACCACAAGCAACTTTACTCCCGTTGTTTGACTGCCAGACGTATTCAGGGAGCAGAACTTTATGCATCCTTTATACGAGAGTGGGATTTCATCAAAGGGATAATAACTGCATCATCAATTTCTCCTTTGAAATGAAACCCAAACATTGCCTGAATGCAGAAGCCAACAGCAGTAGCAATAACAGTGCTGGAAAGAAGTCTGTAATTGAAATGCCATAAACCATAATCTTTGTTTTAGAAATAACACCTGCTCTCCTAGTGACTTACTCTCCGTGGTACCACCTCTAGTAACTCCCTGCTAGCGGTGGCAGCCGGCTTAGGAGCTCATATAAAACGCTCAAGCACCCCCGCCTCGTGAGAACATATTAACTAAATGGAGCTGCAGGCTTCATCCCTCTTTCCTGGAAGATGATTCCTGCCTCCAGCTCCACTCCTCGTAATTTATTTTCCCTTTTTATGTGCTGATATGCACGCTGGTACAAGAAAAAAGAAATGCTTTTCTGATTATAGTGGCAGCGAGAAGGCTGCAGAGCTGCTTTGCTGCTCTGCATGGGAAACTTTAGTTCACTTCTCTCCAATGAAGATTTCTTTTTTATCTCCTTCGGGTGTTTTCGTTTTTGGTTGGGTTGTTTTTCAGTTGGTTTGGGTTTTTAGTTGAAAGCTCAGACATACTTATTATCCTCTCCATCAAGCAACCTCACAGCTGCAAAAATGAGGGGGAAGTTATTAGCCCAGAGAGCAACAGGGACTTATTTAAAGCAGGGAAGGAAGAGGGTTTGTGTAGCTCGCTGGGAGAGGATGGAAAAAGAGCAAATGAGTGCTCTGAAGGGGGGCAGATGGAGTTCAAGCCGCTCCAGAGTTCAGGTCAAAGTGAACTGAGGATTTGTGGAAGGTGCTGGCTCAGTGGCCTGGGCTGCAGAGCTGATTTTCCTGCTCCTCATTCATCTCCCTCAGCCCATCACAGAATACCCTGAGTTGGAATAGCCACAAGGATCATCGAGTCCTGCCCTGCATAGGACACCCCCAAGAATCCCACTATGACCCTGACACGAAAATCATGGATCCAGGATTGTCTTTTTAATCAGAAACATGGTAAATCAGGAGCCTCAGTGTGAATTTGCACTATAAAGGCGCAAAACCCTCTTCAATCCCTGGTGATTTCCTGTTCCCATTCCTTTTTCCCAGAGTTGCCAGCAGGAACCACTGTCCAACTCAAACCATTTTAGGATTTTATAAAAAAAGAAGCAAAGGTTGAAAGAAAGGACAAAGGGTGAATGGTGAAATTCAGGTATTTGAGTCCTGTTTCCTCTCCAAAACTTGGGTTTTCTTTAAACTGGGGGATTGGAGATGAGAAGCATAAATTTCTATCTGTATTGTACCTTTCATTATAGTCTTGAATTAATAAATGAACCAATCCTGGACTTTAGGGCCATCAGGTAAATCCAGTTGCCAAATCCTTCACCAAGAAAACCTGGGTGCAAGAGCTTAATTCCATTCTTGCCTCAGTAGGGTGTGCCAATAAATTTCTTACTGACCACAAGGATTCAAATCGTGTGTTTGGAAACTCCCCTGTGGTTTCTGAGACTTTAATGGGATAATATCAAAGAGAGAGTAAAAGGCACCATGGAAAAGAAAAGGAGGGAGTGACAGGTAGATGCTGCCTTTGCAGAAAGAGGGGAGGATTTTTTGGGATTAGAATAAAACTCACCCAAATGTCACTGCAAGAAAATTACTCTGCATATTGCCTGGCACCTCCCAGAGTAACAGGAGTTTCCCACTGACTTCAAAAGGCTGTAGACAAAACCCACGGAGAATTTTTCACTCCCCTGTGCTGACAGAAAGTGAAAATTGCAGGAACTGAAGCAAATCTTTCCTCCTCCATTTGTGATACCCAGGGAATCCCCAGATGGGCTGTTCCTGCATGGTACAATTTAGTCTTTAGGAGAGGCACCAGGAAAATGGACTTGAAAGGAAACCTGGAGTTCATCCACAGAGCATGTAAAGAAACGTAGAGGTGACTCTGGAGCACTACAGAACCCAGGTTTAAGATTAAGAGTAGGTCTGGACCCCCTCCATCCTCTGCCTAATTCCATGCCTGCCTTTGAGTAGGATCAGCAATTCAGGAGGACTGAGTCAAACTCAACAGTGAAAACCAAGATGTAAAACAGTCATGGGAAGCCTTTTCCTTCATGAGGTTAGGATAGCAGCCAGGACACACCTCACATTCACATCTGACCCTGCGCACTGATTTAAATACTGGCGTAAGCTGTGATGGGTCCTACAACCACGGAATCACAAAACCATTGAGGTTGGAAAAGCTCTCAAGCACCATAGAGTCCAGCACTGGCAATGCCACCACAAAATCATCTCCTGTGAACCAAAAGCACCCAACCCTCTGCTCCCAAGGCAGGTGTTTTCCTGCCCTGATGCCATGGACCAAGCCCAAGAGTTCATCCTGGTACTCTCCCTCCCCATGGGGTCACACCACCAAGCCCAAAGTCTCAACTCCAGCTTCCTCCTCCTCTTCCCACAGTACTGACAGAACTCACAGAATTCCCGGAATCCCGGGGTTGGGAGAGAGCTCCAGGAGCACCGAGCCTGCCCAGCCCCGACAGCTCAGGCAGCCCCTGGCCCCCAGTGCCACATCCAGGCTGCTCAAACACAGCCAGGGCTGGTGACTCCACCACCTCCCCGGGAGCCATCCCAGAGCTTTGGCACCTCTCTGGAAAAGCTTTTTCCTGCTGTCCCAGCGGAATGTCCCTGGCACAGCGTGAGGCTGTGAGCTCTGGTGCTGTCAGTGCTGCCTGCAGCCAGAGCCCAGCCCCAGCTGGGCACAGGCACCGCTCAGGAGCTGTGGGGAGCGATGGGGCCACCCCTGAGTCTCCTTTTCTGCAGCCTGAGCACCCCCAGCTCCCTGTTGGGAGCCTTTCACTGTTGTGGCCTTTCTCTGCCTCCAGCCCGGTGCTCTTTTCCCAGCTCTCTGTGGGACTTTTGTTCCTCCCAGCAAAGGGATATGCTCTGTTCCCCAGCCAGGGAGCTCCTTTTCCCCGTCTGGGTCCTGATGAAAGGAGCGACACTTGAAACCAGCCGGGATGGCTCTGGCCCTGTTTCTAATTAGCACATCATCTGCTCGCTTCTAAAAACAGCCGCCCAAATGTGTGCCTGGAAGGGGAGCCGCTTGCAGCAGCATCTCCCTCTCCAAGCAGCCTGGAATCAGCCTGGCTGGGCCACCTGGACACACACCAGGGCATCTGATGTGGTTTTGTAGCCCCAACCCAGCCACGGGGCATCCAGCAAATCCAAGCAGGGTGTTTTCCCCCAAGGGGAAGCAGCTGAGCAGGCAGACTCCTCATCCCCTCCACCCAGAGAGCTCTCCAGGCCTTCAAATCTTCTTGGTGTTTCTCTCCAAGTTTGAAGTTTCATGTTGGGATTCCCAACTGTGTCTGGGCACTTCAAATTGACACCTAAACTGCTTTGACACAGGGCACAGGTCACAAAGAAGCAAACTGGAATGGGGATTTATGGGGAGATTTTTATCTGGGAACAGCAGTTTGGTCACAGAATCATGAAGGTTGAAACAGACCTCTAAGATCAAGCCCAACTATTACCCCATCTTGATTAATTTCTTTTCTTTACAATAACATCCTGAACCAACCTTCCTTCCTTCCTTCCTTCCTTCCTTCCTTCCTTCCTTCCTTCCTTCCTTCCTTCCT
>QUSF01000020.1:11964277-12036317 GCA_003676055.1 Chloebia gouldiae
CCTTCCTTCCTTCCTTCCTTCCTTCCTTCCTTCCTTCCTTCCTTCCTCTTTTGTTTTTTCTTTTTTTTCCTCTTTTTCCTTTTTTCCTTTATTTTTTACCTTTTTCCCCTTTAATTTCCCTCAATTATTTTTAAAATTCATTAGGCAGCACAGCAGGAGCACAGCCATTGAGAAACTTTCCGCGACACAAAAACATCGTGTGCCGTCTCGGGGAACAGATACGTGTGGGAGAGAGGTAATTACTGCTCTCCATATCTGTCTTTGGCTCTGGAATTAATCCACGGAGAGCACTGAATTAACTCAAGAGCGGGGAGATCTGAGGATTGTTTCTGGCAGTCCATCCCAGCAATGCCAGACCTGGTGCAAGCCTTTGGACAGGAGCCAAGGCTGACTGAGAGCCAAAGGCAGGGCTGCAGACACGGCAGGTCCTGCTGGAGCACAGACAGGCTCTGGGAAGGGATGCACACGAGAAATTAGGGGAGGTTTGTTGTCCCATCCACCCTCCCAGATCATAAGGAATCAAAAAATCTGCATGTTAAAGATCTGTCCTTACATCTCTCCTAGGAAGAGAGAAGAGAGTGAAAAGGAAAACATCAGAAAGGAAGAGTGAGGTCCAGGTCAGCAAGGCAGCATGTAGGACCAGGAAAAGGATTCTATTCTTTCCATCCTGTCTCCTGTTTCAGATCTGAACCCAGTCTAATCCCAGCCTCTCCTGGGCTTTATTTCTTCAACATCAGTGAAGCAAGATTTTTTATTTTTTTACTGTGAAACAGCGACTGTGCCCAGTGAAATCTGTGTCTCTTTCTGAAGGGAAGCAGGAAAGGGTCTAAAGATAGCAAATATCTGTTGGGAGGTGTCCCTGCCCATGGCATTGGGACTGGAATGAGATGGCCTTTAAGGCCCCCTCCAACTCAAATTGTTTTAGGATTCTATAAAAAAAGAAGCAAATGTTTAAAAAAAGGACAAAGGGTGAATGGTAAAATTCAGGTATTTGGGTCCTGCTGCCTCTCCAATGCTTGGGTCTTGTTTAAACTGAGGAATCGGAAATGGGAAGCATAAATTTGTAACTGCATTGTATTTTTCATTATGGTCTTGAATTAATAAATGAATCAATCCTGGTCTTTAGGACCATCAGGTAAATGTTGGATGTGCTCCAGCCTGGATTCAGCTTCCTACAGAGAGCAGGGGCAGCCTTTGAGTTTAGGCAAGGCTCCACATTTTGCTTATGCCTTCTCCAAAATTCATATTCTTAATCCAAGTTCAGCTTGCAACAGAAGACAGATAATCCCAATGCATTCCTGATCCCAGGATTCACTCCTCACACTCATCAGCTTTCAGGTTCATTTGGTCTATCCCTGCTCAAATATCCCTGCTCCTCTGCCAGTGTGGGATGCTCTGCATGCCCAGAGAGGTTGGCTGGGCAGCTCCAATGCCAGCTCTGCCAGCTTGCCCACATGACACGTCTGTGGCCCTCTCCAAAGGGTTTTTGAGAGCTGTGGGATTTCCTTTCTGAGCACAGCTCATCACAGACCAAGATGTGATTTCTCTGAAGGTTTGCCCAGCCAATCTCCAGCTCACCGTAAACCCCTGGGGATACTGAGCTAAACGGGGTCCAGATGGCACTGGAGGACACGAGACACCAGCAAGTCACATCCAGACCAGGACAGGGATGTCTTTCCAGGGGTTGCCCATGTCCAGACGATGTCAAGGACAAACAGAGCTGACCTGAAGAGGAAGTGGAGCTTTCCCTCCCCTCAACATTGCCTCTGCTTCACGAGACTGTTTCCAAACCTATCAACTCCCTTGCTTTTCCTTTCACAGTTTTTTCACAGCTCCATCTCAGCCAGAAGTTGAACCATCTGAGCTCCCATGAGAAAGACTTTTCAGACGTGAAATCTGGCTCAGTGGCAAACCTGAAAATCTCAGAGGCAAATTGGTCACATTAGGTTCACCACCAAATATCCCAAAGGTTCACGTGTGTCACCAGAGAACTGAGTCTCAAACACCTAATGAACCCTCTGAGATTTGTCCAGCGTGGCAGACATCTTCCTAAACCTATGTTAAAAAATCTGTCCCTTATAAACCACATTTCCCATTCTCCCTGGTGCAGTTCACCTGGCAGAGCCAGCTTGGGAGGATTCAGTCCATACTGAAGGATATCCCAGCATTTCCCAGACATTCATGAGCACCTTGGAGAAACGAGGATACAGCAAACAGACTCCAAACTCTGGAGAATTAATGCAGAGTAAACTACACCAGGTGATCTTCTCCACATCCCCAGAGGCTGTGGCAGCATCTTGTGCATGAGCTCCCCGTGCCTCATAGAGATGCTGAACAGCTCCGTGTCCATGTGACAGTACAGTGGGCACTGACTGGAAAACCTCTGGCACAGAATGCCCTCACACCACCTCCGAGCACTGCTGACATCCCTCAGCCTGCTCCACGCTGGGAAGAATCTGCTGGATCAGTTTGCAGCCATTTGTCATCAGGAGAACTGGGAGTCACCTTCGGAACGTTTCCCTCCGAGCATCCCCGTGCCCTGCCCTGAATGCAAGCAGCCCAGGGCCTCAGCTTGGTTCCCACAGCTGTATCAGCCAGGTTGTTTTTATCTCTGGCCCTTTTTATAGTAAAATGCTGTGCCTGACAGGGAAAATGATGATGGAAGAACTCCATGATATCATTAATTACTTTATTAAACTATATTATTCTAAAACTATGTTACGCTAACAAGAACTATCACTAAGTAGAAAACCTGTGACTCTGCTGAGAGTCTCAACACACACGTGGATCCAACTGGTCAATGAATCCAAACAACCATCAGCAGAGTCCAATTAACAAATCACTCCTTGGTAAACAATCTCCATGACACATTCCACATGGGCACAACAACCAGGAACAGCAAGTGAAATAAGAATAACTTTTCTTCTTTCTCTGCTTCTCTCACATCTTCTCTCAGGAAAAATCCTGAGAAAGCCAAGTCTCTCTCTGTTCAGAGGACATGGGAATGCCACACCTCTCTGCAGAAAATAAATCAGCAATCTATGCTTTGCCCACGATTACGATGGGAGAGCTCTGCACGCGAATTCTCAGCAGGGAAATTGGGGATATACTGAGAGCTCCCATCTGTGCCCTGCCAGACCTGCACCTCAGTCCCTCCTTCCCTAACAAGGGGGATCACTCACCACGGGGGGATTGTGAGCACAGGGATTTGGGAAAGGCTTATGCATGGAAGGGGGATTAACACAGCCTTGAGCCGTCTGGCTGGAAAATGTGGGAAGCATCAGGGTGACATTCACCAGATCCAACACTCCAGTGAGGCAGGACAGTTGCTGGCTTTCCTTTCACCTACTCCATGGAAAGTTAAGCAAAGATTTCCTTAAGATTAAGTATTTTTTGGTTTTATTTATTTATTTATTATTCTCAGCTGGCCCACAAGTGGCTGATGATTTCCAGGCTCTGCAGAGTGCTGGGAAGAGGGTGGTTTTGGTCCCTCCTCCCTGGGAAAAGTCTGCTCTGAGGGATTGCCTGTTCCCCAAGGCAGGTGAATGGAGGATGCTGCATGGTTGGAGCCCCACAGATCTGGGTTAGCACCCCCCTTCTGACAGGCTCCCCATCTGACCTTGAACATGCTGCTTAGAGGTTCATCTCAGAGCCGATTAGGGGATTTAAAATAATATTCCTTCAAACTAGCAGGAAGGGTTTACTTATGGGTTGGTTTGGGTTTTTTTTTTCCATCTCTCTTAAATCTGTTAGGTGGCTTCAAATATCTCAATCCTAATCTGCCTGGGTTGCAGATACAGCAGATGCAACCATTCTATATGATCACTAATGAATTTTAAGTTCTTTGGACTGAAGGCATGGTCCCCATACTATAATTTTGCAGTCTGACCACACAAACTGACTTTTCAGAATCAAATTTCATTGCAAAAATGAACATAAACTGTGGTACCTGAAAAAAAAATCATCTCTAAGAGTGCTAAAAAAGCCACTTTGTGAGAGTGTCCAGACAGAGCCGATAGAAATGAGCTGCAAACACCAAGCAGCTCATCCCTTCACACCAATCATCCTGCTCAGCAGGACTCAGACACCTCAGGTGACCTGGAACTGGACTAGGTTTAAAAGTTCTCCTTGGTCCTCCCATGGAGCTGGAGATAAACTTGCTATGAGATCTCTTGTGGGCTCCACCAATGGAAGCAGCACAAGTGCAGGGAGGAATAGAAACCATGCAATCAGCTGGCCAAGAGCTATATTTAATCTTGTCTCTTAATATTAATGTCTTTTCTGAGGCCAAATTAAAGCACGGGATTTTGTGATACTGGGGTGTGAGTTCCTATCTGATCCTGAGATAAACAGGAACAGAGCTGTGTGAGATCGCAGCAGATAAATTTCTGCCTTATCCCCGATCACTCTGGCTCTGACATTTTTGCCCTCCAGCTACAAGGACTGGGTGATCACAGCCTTCATTTCAGCACTGCCAGAGCTGGGTTTAGATCTCCTGCTGCATTGTGGATGCTCGTTGTGCTCTCACGTTGAGAGGACTGCTCCAGACAGAGGAATCATCAATGATCTTAGAGAAAAAGGATGCCACCTTCTGTGAACTTTTCTGTGTGACCTCCCCAGAGAAAGTTGTGTTCTCGAGTTCAGATGTTGTTAATATCCTCCATGAGGAGGAAAGCACAGCAGCTGGTCTTGTGAGACTGACTACAGAGAGAAAACTCCCACCTCAAGGCTTCAGTGTCGTGGGAGAGGGAAATATTAGCACAAACCACCTCAAGCTTTTGGTGGAGGTGGGTTAATTTCATCCTGTTTCTCCTAAATTCTACAAACACAGGGATATAAAAGCACTGAGACAGAGACGAGCAAAGCAGATCTCGAAGCCAGTATTTAACACCAAGATGCCTCTGGTGCAAGTGTTTTGGGGTTTGAGGTGGTTTGGAGACTGCAGTTTGCTTTCAAAGACCACCAGGAAAACAGGGAGGAGAACAGACATAGGGAGATGAGGGAGATGAGGGTTTACTCTGTTTAGATTATATTCCTCCATATCAGGAATTTTCAGTGGGGATGGTGGGCAATGCTGGGCTTAAGAATGGGCTGATAAATAGATAATAAATGGCTAACATATAGCTAATATAGCTAATATATATAGATAATACTCCCATAAAGACAGAATAAGAGGGCATAACTCCTTTTGAAAAGCACAGAACACACCACCAATGCCTTTGCAAACACCCAGGACTTCCCTTCTGCTGAATCCAGCACCCCATCCCCGTCATCTTCTATAAGACCTCTCTAGTGCTCCTAAATTTGGCAGCTGTCACCTACAGGAGTTATATGATCTGGAGCTAATGCAATTAGCTGTGACTTTGAAGGCACACAGCAGCTTCTCATCATTCTCAGAAGAGCTTTAGACAACTTGGGGACAGCAGCCAAGCTCAGAATGACTGCCAGGAGAATCATGTGCTGTTCCAGAGCTGAGAGAGTATCTGCAACAGGAGCCTTGAACAGATTGGAGAAGGGATGGAGCAGGGAGGGAAGGCAGGAATGGATGAAGACAAAGAGGGATCAGCATCAGAGAAGGGATGGCCACAGGTTACAGGGTGGAAAGGGACATGAGGGGAAAAGGGAAGGGTGGTGGGAATGAAGGAAGGTGGGACAGAATAGAGGGGGTATGGTGAAGAAGAAATAATCAAGGGGATTAAACTGGGCTAGCTGGGGGAGAGAATTTAGATTGGGAAGGGGAAGGCAGTGCACTAATACTGGGAAACTGGGTTCAGTTTGTACTACCTCTAAGAAGCTTCTCAAATGCTGTCATTGATGGTTATGATTGAACGTGGCCTGGAAAAAAAGCCAATACCAATAAAGTGCCATCAAATGCAGGAAAGGGACACTTGTCTGCAGCAGATCAAGGAAATAAATCAAGAAATAGTCCCCAATGGCCTGTAAAGCTGTTCCATTGCATGTGGTTGGGTCTTTTATTAGACTTGACATATGATAAAAAGTTGCAATAACTCCTTCCAAGGATCAGGAGTTTTGCCAGAGGCTCTTAGAGGTTCCGTCTTCTTTCATTTGTTTGCCAGAGAGGCACCAATAGTGCAACCCCTTTTACCAAGGAGGGAGCAGGGTCCCAGCTAAATCAGGACAATGATTTTGTGAATTTGGGGGTGTTCTCCCTGAGCACTGGGGAGGGAGGGAGGGAGTATTCAGGCACAGCCACACAGGCAGAAGCTCTTCAAATTAGATGTAAGGAAGAAATTTTTTTACAGTGGGCATGATGAGGCACAAATCGCTCAGAGATGTGGTAGATGCCTCATCCCTGGAAAAATTCAAGTACAAGTTGGAGAGGGCTCTGGAGAGATTTAGAGGAAGCTGTGGGTTAGACTACACCTTGGAAGGTCCCTTTCAACCCAAATTATTCTATCACTCCATGCATGGAAGGGGCCAAAAAAGAGCTGCGACACTACAGCAAGCCATAATAGCATTCCTTAGGATTTCCAGCTCTTACTCCATATCTGCCAAGCCAGCAGGACTCCCCCACTTTTCCCCCAGGGTGCACACGCGTTTCCCAGGCTGATCTGCATCACTCCCGAGTCCCCCGTGTGCTCGGGGTGGCTGTGACTGATGTCACACACGGAGCTGTCACACCGACTGGGGACAGCTGGGCTTCTTGGCCACACAAGATCCCTCTGTGGGACGTCTGTGCTTGCAGACAGAGCGTGGCACCTGCAAAGTAGGCACAGTCAGAGCCTTTTGGCGTGGGGAAGCCTGCCAGGAGCCAGGGAAAAATGCAGAACTGCCTCCAGCTCTGCATGGGGAAGAACATGCCTTCGGATGCTCCCCGCATGTGAAAAAGTTGTGCGCGGATATCTGAACGTGCTTCTGACCTGGAGCTGGTTCTTCAAGCAGCTCAGCAGTCAGCTCTGCACAGACAAAGTGCCCAGTGTGATTTTGAGCTCTGCAATGAGGTGTGTGTGAATCCACGTGTCCGTTTTCAAGGACATGATGTTCATACAATCGGAGAACAGATGATAGCCCAGCCAGCACCACCTGTTTTCCGTGGCACAGAAAGGAGCACGGAGATGTCCCTGGGCAGTGTCACAGCCCCACTCCCTGGACTTATTCCATTTGAGGTGTGCCTGATTTTCTAAGTCAAAAGAAAAGCCCAGCCTGGAAGTTCACACCTTCCAGGAAAAGGAATCACAGAGTGGTTTGGGTTGGAAGGGATCTTAAAGCTCATCCAGTTCCAAGCCCCTGCCACAGGCAGGGACACACCTCCCACCAGACCAGGATGCTCCAAGTCCCATCCCACCTGGCAATGAATGTGTTCATTTGAGGAACTCCTTTGAGACTAGAGGGTCTGTGGGAGTGTCGATGTCTCGGAGTTCTGAAGGTCAGAGTGACTCCGAGATCCTAAAGAGTCTTTGCTTCCCTAGCCCAACGCAGCCAAAGAAGGAGCCTGGAATGCAACTGATTGCACTTTCAAGGTTGTTTATTTCCCCTTATCTAAACATTCTTTCTCTGACCTGCTGAGCTCTACTTAGCAAGGAAGCCACAGCCATTTGCCCTCAAGCCTCAGGTGGCTCCCACATTATAGACTCAAAACTACATGTGTATGTTTACAACTTCTTTACCAATTCCCATCACCCATGTTAGACAGTGAATCTCTACCTTGAACCAATAGAAAAGTGTCACCATCACACCAAGACGTGGAGGACAAGACGAAGGAGAAGAAAGCCAGGACACACCCAAATCCCTCCATCTTGACACCCTGAATCACATTCTAAAAACTCCAAATTTCTACTTTTCCACTCTATGTTAATTCAAATATCACACTACTCAAACCCTTGTGACTTGTAATTCCTCATACAGAGTTGGCAGTTTTTTCACAGGCTAAAATGGAAGCCACAGGTGTTTTTGACTTCATGCCAAGGTCTCTAAGACCTCTGCCAGGATCTTGAGAGAGCCAGGGCAGCCAGAGGGATGGTCTGGACTCCGACATGGGAGGAGATTGGTGTGATTATAATTCACTCCAGCATCAGGCTGAGACCTCATAAGCCTAAATTCCAACATCCCACCTTCCTCGCCCTTTCCAGTCCACACCCCTCAGTGTACAGCACAGTAACAAAGACCAGAGCAGAGAAGCTGCTACAGACAGATGCTGAGGTTGAGGCAACCAGGCATGGAAAGATAAGCAGGTGTCAACATCCCACCAGCCCTGACACCATCCATCCTGTCAGGCTGAGACAGGCTGTCTCCACACGGCATCCACCCCAGGATGCTGGACCGCAAAAGGCTTGGGTTGACACGCACTGTGGTGGTGCCAGCCATGAGAGGGCTGATGGGGGGGAGGAGAAAAGCATCTTCCTGTGGTTTGCAAGAGGAGTCTGCCTCTCTTCCTGCAGCAGCTCGAGGAGGCAGCGGGGATGAGGATGAAAGGAGAGACATGCAAACGCTCGAGACTTTCCGGAGAGACGAGCGGTTCACCCACGGAACAGAACTTCCTCTGCCAGAGCAGCTCAGGTAATAAAAGCTGCACAAAACTGTCTGCAGTGCGAGGAGACAGGGAAGTTAATCATTGAGCACTTTAGAAAGTGAAAGAAAACTTGGGAGTAAATATAATTTTTCCCCAGAGCAGCATCCTGTGCCTTGATGGAAGAAGACGACAGCTCTGAGCCCAGCCCTGTGCTGCACCAGGGAGAGATCACAGCTGGGGCATCTCTGTGAGCTGTACCCACCCTGGTATAAATTAGCTGGAAAAGGACAGGAAAACTGAAGCTAATATTCCCAGAACTGCCAGGACTTGGAGGTTATTAACCCCTATTTTCTCATTAAATTCTAGCTAAGACAAACACTTTTCCCTCATCTAATGTAACCCAGAGAGATGAGTCACTTCTCCCCCTGCACAGCTGTCAAAAGCACTGCTGGGCTGTTCCCCCACTGCAGGGAGAGCAGCTTTTCTCCCCTAAGTGCAGCAGCATGGGATAGACCAGAGCCCTTCCCTGTGCCCTTTCCCAGATTTGGCTGTTCACAAGGGATTGGACTCTATGATCCTTGTGGGTCCCTTCCAGCTTGAGATGTTTTATGAGTCTGTGAACAAAACCTCCCATTTTAAGCCTAAAAACCTCATAAAGGATCATCCTGGCCTCATCCAGCTCCCAGTGTCACCACGTGTACCTTTCATTCAGTGGCTCTGCAGAGCATCCACTGCACTCACCATGATGCAGAGTCACCAAAGCGTTTCCCAAGACTGGCAGCATGAGGATAAAAGCTGTAAAATCCAAATGGCACAGGAGGAGGGAGAGAAGGACACTGCCAACACAGGCTCCTTGCAGCAGCTGCTTAATTTGTCAGGTAGTAATTCATTAGGTCTTAATACACAGGGTGGATTTAGAACAATGAGAACTGAGCAGCGCTCAACGTACGCATCCTGTGACGTGCCAGCAACATGGAACTCTCTAGACAGCCACAGATTTGTTATGTTAATACCCCCTCGTCTCCTTCTGAGATTATCAAAAGGCAAGTGCTGTCACGCAGGAAAAAAAAAAAATTACAGTTGGGGATGGATGGATGTGACTGGTGCTTATTGCTCATGCACTGCTGGGAAGGCACTCAAAAGAGCACTGGAAAAAACTGAAGAACAAAAAAAGATTTTACCATTTTTCTTCTGATTTATGGAATATCCCCCAGTTGGGACTCTCTGGACCAGACTGTGCCTTCAAGCATATGCTGGAGTAATGGCATGGATTCCTACAGAAAGCTGCTCCAGCCCGGGATGGAGTAAAGATGGTGGGAATCCCACCTTCCCTCTGGAAGTGAGGCTGCCCTCAAAAGCTGCAAGCCCCAGGGAACGCGGCAGTGTGGGAGTGCTCAGAGCCTGCAGGCAGAGCCCACAGTCCTAGACAGTGTTCAGGAAGAGCTGCTTTAGTTATCAAGCTCCTAATTGAACTAATTGAGCTCCTGCAATTTGCAGGAGTTAACCCTTCCCTTGCCCACTGCAGGAGGCCAGAACTTGAAGCCAGTTTGGTTGTGCAGGGCACCCGTGCCTGATGTTTTCCACAACAAAGGGGAGATGGAAAATGTTGTCGCTCCCGGACCTCTGAGGGTGTCCCTTTGATTGTTGCGTTTCCTCCCGGTGTCAGCACTTGTGATATTAATGATGTAGGCAACGGGTCATTAAAAACCATTGGGGAGGGGGGATGCAGCCACCTAACGAAGGATTAGAGCCCCGGCGTTATTAAAGAGTGAATATTCACCCTGTCCAATTAACGGGATCTTCGCCTAATAGCGGGAACACCGCTCCTCCAGCTCCCCTCTGGCAGCAAAGCTATGGAATAATTTCATCACCCTCCCGAATAAAGCTGAGGAGATACGGAACAAAGAAGCTGCTTTCCCACATCTGAGATCTGCCCACTCCAAAACATGAAAGTGGCGCCGCTCGGGGAATGGTGGGCTCCAGTCTGAGGAGCTTCACAGAGGTGCTGCAACCAAGGCAGACTGGGGGCTACAGCCAGGGGGACCTTCAATTTCAGTGTCCTTTCATTTCCTTTGAATGTTAATTGGATTAACATTTCAATTGGTTGGAGGTGTATTTTTGCGTGAGTGTGATAAAGGCACACAAACACAAGCGCTGTCGATGGGAGAGGAAACAGGGAAAGAGGAGGGTGGCTCAGAGAGGAGCATCACCCACAGCTTCTTCCCCAGCCTTGGGGAAAGCAAGATCTCTTTATTCAGAGCTATGAACTTGATCTTACCCCCCATCTGGAGTGGTGGGAAATAATTTCTTTTGTTCTTTTTTTTTTTTGTCAGAAAGTTCAAACAAACTAAAAACAACAATGAGCTGTGCAGGAGGAACAGCCATGGAGGAGTTTGGTGAAATGAATCTTGTGCAAGTCCATGTCAACTTAGAGGGGAAGGAAAAAGAGCTACAAAACCAGAGTCCCCACTGTCCCCTCCTCTGCACAGCCTTCATCAGAGCTGCTCACAATTTACAGCATCTTCCAGTATCACCAACCCAAGAGGTCAACAAGAACCAGTCTCCCTCGGAGAGATGGCACAAAAAGAAAATAAATTCCGGCTCCTTCTCTCGCATCCTTTGCTCTCCTGGCCCCCAAAATGACCCTGCTTCACTTAATTGGACCCCCACCTGACGTCCAAACCCACCTCCACCTGCAGAGCTCAGGGCAACCTGCCTTCTCCAAAAGCAATCCCTGCCCATGGGGATCCCAAAATCTGCTGCCAGCTCACGTATTGCTCTGCTGTTCTCCGAGCTCCCGAAAATCACCTTGCCCGAGCATGAAAAGAGAGCCCCTCTCCCTGCCCTCTCCAGGTTATCGGCTGTAATCTCCTCGAATGAAAAGCACAATGAGAAAATGCGATATTATTACGGCTACTTTCCCCTCCGGAGCTGAATTTAAGGAAGGTAAATAATTGGCATAAAAAGAGGCTTTTGAAAAGCAGGTCTCTGTACCCATTTGTTGTGGATTTCTGGCAAATGCATCACACCCAGCTCTCGCCAGCGAACTCCATCACCATCTCATGGGGAGAGAGAGATTAAAAAAAAATAAAAGGCTTCTATTTATTATAAAACTTTAATTGGCTTTAAAGAGTGACTGTCATGCTGTCTGACACTTTAAAGTGTTCTCTACAGTAGGAGACATAGAACATGAATCATTGCACTTGTTTTTCATCGTCTTTCCTGCCACATTTGCTAATTATTTAATCTCCTGTGTCATAAGTGGGTCTTTTGCTCCTTTTTCTGCACCTTTTTTTTTCTCCTTCCAATTCTCTCCTGCACTAAAATATGCAACAGGCATTACCCTGGTGCAGTTTGGGTGCCAAGGGCAGGAGATTTGGAGGGGTCAGGATAGGGGGAAGGGTTCAGAAAATGAGTGAAACACGTGCAGGGGTGGAAGATCATCCACAGCAACTCGATACAACCATCCCAATGCAACTTTTTGTATGAATTCCTCATCTTCTTGGAGGAAGCCAAGGTCCACTCTCTTATCCCATTCCTACAACCAAGATCATCATCATTCCTGGAGGGATTTAAAGGCTCTGTGGATGTGGCACTTGGGGACATGGGCCAGTGGTGGCCTTGGCAGTGCTGGGGAAAGGCTGGACTTATCTTAAAGGGCTTTCCCAACCTAAACAATTGTATGATTTTGTTCCATGATTCTAACAAGACTTTTCCAGCCTGAACACCACCACAATTCTATGTTGGATATGGGATATTTGTTCCAGGCTGAGAGAGCCTCTCCTGACTTTTTTTGCCTGTTAAATTCTGGTCAACTTCAAGCTCACATGTCACGATGTTTACATGAGTCCTGTTCACAAAGGACTAAGGAACATTTGTGGAAGAATTCCTGAAGCACCAGAGAAGTTCTGCTTTGCTGGGACAAACACACACACAAAAAAAAAAGGGTTTTCTCTGCAGGGTTTTTTCTGTTTTTTACACCTTCACGCAGCATTTCCTACCACATCCATCACCCTCTGAAGAGAAACACACTCTGCTCTTCATCCCCGTGACAGTGTCCTCCCCATGGAGAGAAAACATCATAAAATAACAGAATTACAGAAGGGGTTGGTTTGGAAATATCTTCTGAATCCAACTTCCCTGCCATGGGGATGAAAATCCTGATGAAGTCCTGTATCCACTAGAAATTCTTAGAAGATTACAGAGAGCAGAAATGTTATATTTGCAGTTTTTCTGGTTTGTAGCAATGAAACAGAAATCCTAAAATAATCCAAGATATTCCAGGATAAAAGAGAAAGCCCTGACCAACAAATGAACAAAGTCAGAGTCTTGTTTTTATACACTGTAACTAACAAAATCCTCCAAAAGTAAAATACAAAACAAACAAAACAAAACAAAAAAACCCAAACAGATTTTTAGCTAGAAGCTACTTATGCTGATGTAGGATCTGTCTTTTGGAGCTTACACCAGTCCCTCAAGGAGAATGTGGCTCAGCAGTGCCTCTGTGGCAGTTTCCACTTCCCACAGGGAAGTTTCCTCCTTGGCAAAGCCTTAAATAACAAAAATGAGGGTGAAAACCTCAGCAAGCCAGCAAGACCTCATCCACCTTCCCACACTTCAGGGCAGGGTACAGCCACGTTCCAGCTGGGAAAATGTTTCCAGATTGTCAATTGTCCATCCTGGAGGTGTCCGAGGCCAGGGCTTGGATCAGCCTGGGTTAGTGGAAGGTGTCCCTGCAGGAGGGTTGGAATGAGATGATCTTTAAGTTCCCTCCCAACCCAAACCATTCTGCAATTCCATGATTTCCAGTGAAAATTGGGCTTTCTCCTCTGCCTCTGTTGCCCAGCTCCCAAGGGCTGGCATCCCATGAGGATGCTCCCCTCTGCCAGGCTGAGTGCCCACGCTGGGATTTATCCCTTGGCAGCAGAACTACGTGGCACAGCAGCTTCTGAGGCACACATGGCCCTCCTGGAGAGATAAATCTGGGAAGGGGACAAGAATTCACCCCCCCTGAGATCCCCATGTGCAGTTTGGGGCTGCTGAGTGGTGCCTCTGATTGCAGGTTCCTGAAAGCTGCCACAGCAGTTGGGAGCAGGGGGAGAATGAAGAAGAGTCTCAGATGTTTGCACAGAAGAAATAATAACACCACTAATAAGGCTGCATAATTTTATGGCTCCTGCTTCCCCATCTTCAAAGGGCATCCCACAGCTTTTGGCAAGGCCCTGGGAAGCAGGAGCCAGCGCAGGGCTCAGCATCAGCAGGATTTAAGGTGTGGATACCATTAATACAAACACTGGAACACAAACAGGGAGAGTGTGGGACTGGGGACTGCTCAGCATGGGGAAGAAACCCTAATTCTTGGTGCTGTGGAGGCAGAGGAAGGGATTTTACTGCTCCAAGTGATAACTGAGCACTTTGAAATGAGAGTGACTCCAGGACACTGCTCAGCTTCGTGTCAGGGGGTGACAGCATCACTCCTGCCCTGCTGCTCAGGGTGTGACAGGAGATCTGTTGCCCCACATTCCCACCATATTACCTCCCTTTGAGCTATCAAAGGGTGTAACCTGAGGAAAAGCTTCACACTGTCCAAGCAGAAAGCTCCAGGTCACCTCTCCCCACCTGAGCTGAGGCTCCCCAGTGTCCCCATCACCCCCTCCAGCTGATGGAGAAGCTTCTGTGCTGCAGGGAGCAGACACTGACCATGCATGGCACCTCTGCCAGGTGGTCCTTTCCAGCCACAGCCCTCAGATGTGCTCAACAACACTCAAAGGCATCTGAAGAAGGGATTTCTGCACCCATGGAGCCTCTCTGGATATCCCAAATCCCTCGTGCTCTATGAAAACAACATGTGAAGCATTATCAGTGCGGGGCTGCTGGCACAACTTACTGACCCATTCAGGCAATCAGCTTATGATATGAGGGATGGGATCACGCTGGCTGAGCAGGCACAGCTGCTAATGTTATTCTTGTTCATCAGAATATTTAATCCGACTTTTTTTTTTTTTAATAAAAATAAATCCTCAATGACTATTTGCCCGAGGCTTAAGTTAGAGCAGCTAATGGGGGGGGTCTCTGAACTGAGCCCTCTTTATGGAGTAGTGAACAGTAGCAAGATTGCTGAGCTTAGGTTGGGAGGGCAGGAGAAGCCCAAATGTGGGAGGAAAAAATCCATTCACTTGCGAGCCTGTGTAGGGAGAGGTCAGGAATTGCTACAGCTGGAAAAAATCCCAAATAAACAGTGCCACAAATGCTGGGGATGAGAAATGTGGCAGGTTGGAGTAAGCCCAAAGGAGGAAGGTGCTGGGCAAGAAATGAGGCACAGCTCTCCTGTCAGTCAGGTTTCTCCCCCAGTCCCAAGCCTTGGGATGGCCCTGAGATTCTGAGACAACATCCAAACCCTTCCTCCTCCAGAAGCACAAACACTCCAGCTCCTGCCACAAGGCAGCAGAGCTCATTCAGGAGACAGCAACGAGCACGTGCAGCCCCGCTGTGGTATTGTAAATGGTGAACCCGGTGGGAAGAAATGAGGGTGTCTGACTCCAGTGAAGCAGGCTGAATGATTTCTTCATTATAACTATGCTATAATTCATTAATACACTATTTAAAGGAAGTTACTAAAACTACAAACCTACTTTTTCTAACTACCATCTCTAACTCACTCCCAACTCGTGACCCTCTCTGAGAGCCCAGCCCCAGGTGGGTTGGATTGGCCATCAGGCTCAAACAATCCTCACCAGAATCCAACCAAGCCATCACCCCAGGGAAACAATTCTCCAAACACATTCCACATGGGAAAAACAAAGAGCAGAAATAGAAATTGTTTTCTCTTTGTGCTCCTCTATGAAAAAGTCCTGAGAGAGAGAAGAATGTGCTTGCCACATTGTGGTGCCACCGGATGCTGTTGGCACCGTCTCACCCTGCCAAGACGTGTCCTGATGCCTGACACCCTCCATGAACCAGCAGATCCTACATTCCTGACACAGCCCACCAGCCAAGGAACCACAGAGAGGCTTGAAAAGGGGTTAAAAGGTTGAAAAAACCTCATCCAGCTGATGGAGAGACCTCGGGAAGAGTAATGCCAGAGGGGCATATCCCAGCCTGAGCAGGCAGCTTCACCATGCAATGCTTTTTTTGCAGCTTTTATTCTTTATTTTTGTTTACAGCCCCACTCCTGCTCCTGTTAGAGCTGCCAGAGCAGTTCACACCTGCTTTGCTCTGGGCATTGCAGCCCTCTGAGTGAGTATGAGCCCTGAGCCCCAGCACCACACAAGTCCTGAAGCCAACAAGTTTCCAAAGCACGCTTGGCACACAAAGGGAAGAAAAGAAATGCCGGAAGATTAGACCCTGAGCTGAAACTAATTGTTCAATAAGCCATGAACAATCTAGCCTTGGTGCTGTTTGCTTCTCTGCCTTTCATCTGTGGGAAGGAAAAATAAACAGCACGAGGAGAAGGGCAAGAGGTGCCAAGAGCCAGGACAGGGCTGGAAAAGCAGTGTCTGAACCAGGGCGGAGCTGGGATGCTCCCTCCTCACCAGTGAGTTCCTTCAGCAAGGCTGGCAGGTTTTTAGGGCAAAGAAGGCTTGATTTAGCTCAAAATAATTGAACAGCATCATTCTGGGGCCAGCAACATCGGAGTGTAGTCCACGAGGCAGATGAGAAATAAGACTTTACATTCAAGGCTATTATTCCACGAGCAGCAGCGACTCATTCAGATCAGATTAATTGACAGGAATAAAAAAGAGTATGTTGATAACTCTGGACATACAGAACGTTTTTATTCACGCTGGAAAGAAGCCCACATGTAATAGACTTGCACAGACACCTCCCCCCTCTCCATGGAGTGGGCACCATCAGCAATTTTTTTCCTGATCCTTAATAAACCACAGGCAGGAAAGGATCTGGGGCACCCAGCATCGACACAAGGCAGATTTGCTGGTCTTTGGCCTACTGCAAAAATTAACCATCCACCCAACATATGGGTCCCAGAGAGTCTCCTGCAGAGCCCACTCCTGCCTCCAATTCCCACCCCCTCAAGGAGGATAATCCCCTTATTGTTATTTAGAGACACAGAGGTGGATCTGATCCGCAACCCCAAAATCCCCGTGTCTGGAAAGAGCTGAGGAAGAGATTAGAGATTCACCTCCCATGAAGGGAAAGAACTGAAGAGTCACATCTAGATTGCCCTGAAATCTGTGAGCGTCTGAAATTTGGCCTCAGACCCAAATTTCTCAGACACCGCCCGGCTCCATCAGCACTTTGGGGCTTGCTGCAGCCTAGCAACCAACAGCTGATTTCCTCATGAGCTCGGAGCTTAAGGAATAAAAAAAGAGGATCAACTTCAAAACAAGGACAACCTCTGAGCAAACAAAGAGTCCAGGCTCATGAAACATCAACATAAGGAACAATTTTTTGATGGTGGTGAAGAAAATCACTTTTATTCCTTCTTAGATTCTGTCATTCCTGAAAAAAAAAAACCAAGAAATTCTGGATTGCTTTGCTTGCATTTCAAACTCAGTGCAAGATCAGATCCAGAGGGATCTGAAATGAAAGTAAAAACTTTCTTTCAGTCTACCAGCCTGGAAAAGATCAGAAAGTCTGTCAGTGTTCCCCAAAGCAGCCAGGAATAGCTGGGAGGGAGACGAGAGGTTGGAGCTGTGGGGTTTTTGGGGAATATCTTTCCAGCATTTGGGAGTGGGAGGTGCTGCCATGTGCTGTCCCTGATTCAGTGCCCAGACCTATTCTAGAGAACACACACTCCCTGCTGGAGCTGAATTCCCACCTTTTTTCCAACACTGCTGAGGCAAAACTCAACCCTTGTCTTCCCAGATGTCTCGCAGTATCCCTAAATCCTTGCAGGAATCAGCAGGGAGTTTTATTGACAGGCTTGTTGTGGCAGCAGAATTAACTGCTGGGCTGATTTTACCAGCCCAACCCATCAATCCCTTTTTCCATTATTAGGCACCTGTGTGTTACGTTCATTGATTCTGGGCACTAAATTTCCTCAGGGGTTAACAATATTTTTAACACACAGGCAAAAATCCATGGAAGCTTTAAGAATACTCAAGCTCAAGATTCCCAGAAGTCTCCAAGGCCTATATTTTCTTCATTTTATAGAGACACATCAATATATCTCCTTAATTCCATCTCCTTGTTCCTCCTGTGTAGTGTGTGTTCTCTCTTGATGGACTTGAGGGAGTTTTTGATGACAGACAGGGGGATTCACTGCCCCACTCTTGAGGTACTCCTTGTTTTTTGGGAGCTTGGTGGCCAGGCTTCAAGACCAGAGTGAAAACATGTCTAATTTCTTTGGTTCCCACAAGAAAAAAAAAAAAAAAAAAAAAAGCATTAAGGTCTCTTGTGGATGCAACGTGCGATTCCAAAGGGATCCCATTAGAAAAGTCTAATTAATGCCCCGTTACAAAATGAGATCCAGAGAATATCCTCATTAGCTAAGCAAAGATGGGCAGGGATTTTAATGTGCAAAATCAACAGTGAATAGGTAAATGGAGTCTAAATGAGCAGTCCAGGGCTGAGGAGAAGAGCAGAGGAATGGGAGAGCACACGGAGAGGCAGGAATAGGAAGAGGCACAGCAGGAGGATGGGTGGGTGGGTGGATGGATGGAGGGAGGGAGGGAGGGAGGGAGGGATGGATGGATGGATGGATCAGATGGCAAATGTTGGCAATTCCACTATGTTCGACCTAGACCTGTCCTGGCTCTTCATCCCCCAGCACTTCCCTAAAAACAGCACTTGAACACCAAGTCAGGCTCACAAGAAGAGAGTCAAAAAAAAAAAAAAAAAAGAAAGAAACAGCTGCAACGGGAAAAGTGCTTCACCAGAAATGGACACAATCCAATCATAATCCCAGTGTCTTTAAACCTGGAATCTCACTCATCCACCAGCATCCTGGAGAGGTGATTTAACAGGTACTGAAGGGTGGATCACCAGTGGGGGACCAATTTTGGTGCCACAGTGCTACTCTGAATGCTGAAGAGTTTCTTAACTTCTTCAGAGTCACATCAGAACATTGAAAACCCAAATCCGGCCCGCTCAGAGCTGCCATTTACCTTCTGTGCAGAATGCAATTTCCTTACATCTGTTCTAGCAAACAAGCAGACAGAAAGGGTGAGACACTGAAGGCAGGAAAGACAGGAACAGGAGCTAAATGATGGCTAATGGGCAACTGATCGAGTGGAAGGACAGATGCAGAGAAAGATTAATAGAATAGATAAACAGGCATCAGACCCCAATCTCCCAGCAATTACAGTCTGCTCTGGATATCCTAATCTTCTGCAGTGTCGCTCTGCAATAAGTCCAGTTAAATTAGTTATTATCCCTCATTTGTGTTCGTCCCTGGAATTATTTTGGTGGCGTGGATCAAAGAAACACCACGGGCTTTAATGCGGCGTGTGCTGCCGAGGAGTCAGAGCATTAGAAAGTGCTCCCTGCTCTAATGCATTCCCATCTCGTGCCAGAATGTGGATCTTTAACTTCTAATTAGTGCATCCCAGGATCTGTCCAAACAACCCTGCCGTGTCTTTCCTCACAAACACAAACACAGATGAGCTCCCCCAGGGACCCGCAGTCAGCTCAACACCTATGAGGGGCAGCAGTGCTCTCACAATTAATAAAGCATGAGCAGGCACTAAGCAGAGCTGAATCGAGCTCTGCAGCCTATTTGTTGCACTTTATTTTCCCCTTTCCCCCTTGATTCACTTAAATAAAAATAAAAATTCCTTCTGCAACTGTAGTGAAAAAAAGAATTTTAAAAGATTGAAAAGGGGGGAAAGGGTCTCATTACATATTTAATTTAAAACTCTATCAGCAATTAGGATATTTATGGACTGACCACCTGCCAAATGTTATGGTTTGAATCAAAGCTGCTCTGGAGTGCTGCAGTTAAAAATCTGGTGTAGTGGAAGGTGTGCCTGAGCACAGCAGGGGCTTTAAGGTGAGATGGCCTTTAAGGTCCTTTCCAACCCAAACCATGCCATGATTCCATGAACCATAAAGAAGACACAGAGTTTGGGGATTCTTTTTAACTCTGTTTTGGAAGATTCTTTTAATTTCAAAGTCTGAAACAAAATTAAGGTCTTAGACCATAGCAGGAAGGCCTAGTTGGAAAACTAAAGTCACACATTCCACACTTCCCATGTCACCTGAATTTGAGACCAGAGCTGGAGGAACATCTACATGCAGAGACAGCCTGGACTCCCAGATCTATGACAGGGTTTCCTCTTTAGAGACACAAAAATAATTAAAATTAGCCTTGAACAAACAGCCTCTTCTCATTCCGAGCAGGCCTGCGTGGAGTTCAGCAGCTCCAGAGGCCCCAGTGGAACTGGCCAGGCTATCAGGAATGGCCCAGGGGACAGCCCTAATCTGCTTTCTGACATGCACAACGCCCATAAACAAATGATTACGCTTCTGTGCCTGAGTCTCCCTAATTTGCAAAATGTTGATAATGATCGGGGCTAATTGAAAATTTCCCATCAAGCATTATTAGGATGGGGAATGGGGATTTTGAATGAACCACTTGCAAAAAGCCCAATTTCGCCCATCTATCTGATTTCTGACAGCAAAACAAGCAAACAAATAAACAAAAAACCCAAAACAGTCTTATGTTTTGGGTAATTTTTCCGTGGAAAACAGCATTTACTATTTCCTGGATAATTCAATGAGTTCCCAGGGTTCATAAGGCTTCTGAGGGCTCTTTTATTGCTCTTTTAAATAAGTACAGATGCTTTATTGGAAGGCTCAGTAGAGGAAGCTTTATTTGCTGTGATCAAGCTCAGGCCTCTGGCCAAATGGGACTTAAATCTCAAAAAAGGATGTAGAGAGAGGGCAATTCATTCACTAATGAGAGGGACACCCAGATGATGAAGAAATTGCACCAAAAATGGCCAAACCTTGTGGTTTTTACACCTGGTGCCAGCAGGTTTTTGAGGAGCAGATGCTGGCAGGGAGGAGAGCAGCTCTAGACCCTTTTCCCCTTGTGTTTTCTGGAGGACTGGGTGGCTACATCTGTGGATAAGCCAATAAATCAGATCAGAGCTTATATTCTCCTTGCTTCCTAAACCAGTTCATGTCCACACTCCCACCAGGGCTGAACTAAGCTGCTCAATTGGGGTAAATTCCAGCCCAAACTACCCAGGGCACAAGCTGGGAGATGGGAATTAAACTCTGGGGAGAGCCATGGGTCACAGCTTGTGCCTGGTGGAATTTCTGTCCCTGGCACAGCCTGAAAATCCAAGCCAGGCTTTACCTGGTACAACTCTCCAGCCCTCAGCAGGGTGGGAGATCTCAACAAACCATCAGCAACCTCAGATTTGGAGGTCAGTGCTCTCAGGCACCTGCCAAAATTGACTCCATCCTCTGTGCCTGCCTTGATTTCCTGCCCAGCCAGGACTGGCCTTCGTTAAGGTTTAATTGCAGAGGTGCCCACAGGGTCTGGGGCCAGCAGTGTCACTTCCATTAAGCAGATTGTCCCTGCTTAGCCTCTGCTTTTCCTGGGAGAGCAGGGCCAGGGGAAACACACAGAGCAGGAGGACACAGCAGTTGCTGTGGACTAACAAATACATAACACACAGCAAAATTACCAAGCAATTAATCAAGGGGAATAATTACCAGAGCCTTGATTGAACCCATGAGCAGAAACACACTGAAGGCAGGGGAAGGCTTCTCTCAATATGAGGGGATCAGGCACCAAAAGACACCTCCATGGGCAGTGAGTTTTGGACACCTACACCCTGCCCTGCAATATGCCTTCAAGCCTGGCCTCTGCTCTTTTTTTTTTTTTTTTTTTTTCAGCCTAAAAGGAGCAGAGAAGCTGGAAAATCCACAAGGAGAAATATCACTGACAAGGGTTGAGGTTTCAAAGAAAATTGGTTCCAGCAGGACTGGATTTGCTGCTGCCTGAGAGCTCAGGATCCTCCTGTCAAAACAGACTTGATATGAAATCCCAGCTCCCACCTGAGCCACAGGTCTGAAACCCCAAATTTCTGTGCTCTGCAGCTGGGAAACCAAAGTTATGTGGGACCCCAACTTCTGATTCACAGCAAATTCCACAAGTTTGGGCTTCTGTTTGAGTCTGCTCAAGCAGATAAAATGTCATATTTGGATATTTCTGTGAGTGACACTGGGAGGCTTCTTTATTGTCAGTGGGGAGGCTTCACTTTGAGTTTCCTTAAATGAACATGGCAGAAAAAAACCCACTCTGTACAAGGCAAGAGTTCATTCAAAAAGGCAAAGTACGGAATTTTATGTCCTGATCGAAGACAAAGTAGCTGCTTTCAGCACAAAAGCCCCCCCATCAAAATCAATAAGCCTTCACAGAAAGATTTATGCAATCATAAGATAGTTTGGATGGGAAGGAACTTTAAAAGAGCTTTTAATTCCACCCCCTGCCATAGGCAGGGACATCTTCTACTATCCCAGGGTGCTCCAAGCCCTGTCCAGCCTGGCCTTGGGCACTTCCAGGGATCCAGGGGCAGCCACAGCTTCCCTGGAAAACCTGTGCCAGGGCCTGCCCACCCTCCCAGCCAGGAATTCCTTCCCAATATCCCATCTAACCCTGCCCTCTGGCAGTTTGAAACCATTCCCCTTTGTCCTGTCACTACATGCTCTACTCAAAAATTCCTGTTTTGTGTGGCCTTGCTTTAAAAACAATGCCTGGAAACACAAACATAAATCCCCGCTCTCCAAAAAGCCCGCAGCATCACAGTGCTCTTCACAATGCTACAGAGAGTGGCAAAGGGGTGTCCCCATCCCCACTGCCTTGGTTCCTGACCATTATTATTATAGATAATACAATATTTGAAGTGTCCCAGCAGGATTTGTCCCCCAGCACAGGTCACCTACAAACCCAGAGAGCTGCAGGACAGATTGACCACTGCAGGAGGAATCAGCAGGCAAAGTTGAAAGAGGATGTGCAGAGGGAAGGGGAGAGGAGAGGGGGGAAATCAGTCACTGAGGAGAAAGGAGAGGGGAGGAGGAGAGCGCAGAGGTGAGCTGTGCTCAGAAAAGGGATTAGCCATAGTGCCCGATCCCCTGCACCTTCCCAAATCAATTTGGAGCTCCTGCTCTGCCTGCCTGGGGGAGGAAACATGCTTCCTCCACTGCCTGCACCCCCTTTTCCATGTTTTAAAGTGAAGAAGGTTGGATTTAGATAAGTTATATAAGAAAGTTTTTTTACAGTGAGGTTGGTGAGGCCCTGGCATGGAGTGCCCACTGCCTCATCCCTTGAAGTGTCCAAGACCAGGCTTGGAGCATCCTGGGATAATGGGGGATTTTTGAGTGATGTTTCTGACCTTTTTTTTTCTGCAGGAGAGCAGGGAAAGGTTCCAACCACAGCCAAGCTCTAAATGCAAGGTTATCCTTGGCAATGCTTTCACCATGGACACGGAGCCCTGCAGGAACAGAGTCACAGGGGACAGGGATCCCAAGGGGTTTGTAGTGTTTTGGTGGGCTGCTGGTGACACTTTGAGGAAGCCAAGTGGGAAATGCTAGAAAGTGGGGAAGGTGGGATGAGCACAGTCATTACCCAGGAAACTCCTGCCCATCACAGAACCACAGAATGGGTTGAGTTGGAAGGGACATTTAAGGGCCACCTAATCCAATCCCCCATTATCCCAGGATACTCCAAGCCTGATCTTGGACACTTCCAGGATGGGGCAGTGGGGACTCCATGCCAAGGCCTCACCAACCTCACTGTAAAAACCTTTCTTATATAACTTATCTAAATCCAACCTTCTTCACTTTAAAACCATCCCCCTTGTCCTACTGCAAAAAGCCCTGATAAAAAGTCTGTTCCCATCTTTCTTCCAGCCCCCTTTAGGCCCTGGAGGGGCTCTGAGGCCTCCCTGGAGCCTTCTAGAGGTGAGCAGCCCCAGCTCTGCCAGCCTGGCTCCAGAGCAGAGGGGCTCCAGCCCTCTGAGCATCCTCGTGGCCTCCTCTGGTATTGTAAATGTAGGTGACCCTGGTGGGAAGAAATGATGGTGTCTGACTCCAGTGCAGCAGGCTGAATGATTTCTTTATTAAAACTATGCTATAATACATTAATATACTATTTAAAAGAGATACTAAAACTACAAACCTACTTTTTATAACTGCCATATCTAACTCACTCCCAACTCGTGACCCTCTCTGAGAGCCCAGCCCCAGGTGGGTTGGATTGGCCATCAGCTCAAACAATCCTCACCAGAATCCAACCAAGCAATCACCCCAGGGAAACAATTCTCCAACCACATTCCACATGGGAAAAACAAGGAGCAGAAATAGAAATTATTTTTTCTTTCTTCCCTCTGTGCTCCTCTATGGAAAATCCTGAAAGAACAATGTTCTTGTGACACTCTGGACCTGATCCCACAGGGGTTTCATGTGTCTCCTCTTAAACATCCCTTCCAGGCATTAAAACCTGATCTCTGCCTTGCCATCCCAAAACCCTTTCATGGCTGCACTGGGATTTTGGGAGGATGGTAGCCATGGAAAGAGGGATGCTTGTTGGGTGGAAAGAGCCTGGGCAGAGCTCCTCTCCATGGCTGGGGGCTCTGGCTGGCTGTGAGCAGGCATTCAAGATCAAGGAAACACCAAAATCCAGCTGCTGTTGCTGTCCATGCATTACCCCCCTCTCCATGGGCTGGGCCAGAACAGAGGTCCCCACACTGGAGAGTTCCATATTTGCAAAAGTATAAAATTATTTAAACCCAGTTTTTCTGAGTCTCTGGAGAAAGGCTCATAAACCCCCACCGTAATTCGAGGGCTTTGCAGACCTCATCTGCTCCTGCTGCACGTGCAAGGGGAATTTCTGCCTTCCCAAGCACCAACATCTGGCCACACATTTATTAAACAAATACCTCAGTGCAAAGCTCAGCTTGTAAAGGCCCACTCCTCCTGCCATTCCCTCAGAACAGGTTCTCCTGCCAGCCCCACACCACGGAGTCTCTGGTGTCCTGTAACAGGGCTGTGCTCACACTGAGATTTGCCCCAGGTGGTAGCTCTGATTTGTGTCTCTCTGCTTCCAGAAACTCCTGTGAGCTGAAAATCTTGGAGCCCCTTTCCTCCTGGTGGAAAGAGAGATGATTTCCTTCATCCATCCATTAACTGACCACTGGAGACTTTGCTGGCAGAGGGGTGGGAGATGCTGGGACTAAAAGCCAAAGCTCCCTCCAGCTCCATCCTACCTTTGGCAGGGCTCCATGCTGATGTTTGAGGAAAAAGCAGCTCAGCCAGAGCATCCCACAGCTGATCCATGCTTTGCAGCAATGTAGGAGAGGGTGGGGTTCCAGCTGAGCTTGGGCAGCCTTGTCATTCAAGGAGAAGACAGACCATGAGGGTCCTGAATCAGCTCTCAGCGTGATCCAGAATTGTTTGGGTGGAAAAAGACCTTAAAGATCATCTCATTCCAACCCCTGCCATGGTTCCACTAGACCAGGATGCTCAGAGCCCCATCAGAGCTGGAGAAAGGGGGTGAAAATATTCATTCCTCCACTGGATCTCATTCAACAATGCTACAAAGTCTGGTAAAAAAGGGAAAGTGACATTTGATTTCATTTAAAGGCGCTTAATGAGACTGAACTTAAGTTGATCCACATGGGAAACTCGACAGAATAGTACCAGCTGCCAGGAGTGCACTGGGGTGGTCCCATCATTCCAAAAAAAACCCAGCAAAATCTGTCCCATGCTGGTCTCAGCAGCTGAAGGCTCTCGGGGTGCTCAGGAGAGAGGGACAGCAAAATGAACCTCCCTGCCAAAAGGTGAAATTGAGAGAGAGAGAGAGCTTCCCACATCACCCAGCAAGCCAGGGATTACCCCAATGTTCATTCATTAGGTGATCACCTCCTTCCTGCCAGGAATCCCTGGGAGTGGATCATGGATCCCTTAATTACTCAGATCAGGTGGGATTTGCAAATTAACTCCTGCAGAGGTACTGCAGGCTCACTCCAGACACTCACTGCTGTGTTAAGTCCATCAGCTCCGTGCTGAGTAGAAAGATCTGACCTTCAAGAACTCTTAACTGTGCAAGATTAGATGGCATCTAAACCCCAGATGCAAGTTTGCAAAAACAATCATTATTGAAAATAATTATAATCGCCTTACTTCGGAATAAGCCTTGGAGTTTTCTGGGGAAAAAAAAAAAAAAAGCTGCTTATCAGAGATCTCTGTATGCTTTAACTCCAAGACTGGAAACCTCATCTAAAGAGCACATTGTCATTCTTGCAGCTAAAGTGTAGGCCAATTTCTCTTTAATAAAATAAGATCTTCCTTGGAGGAGATTGTGTGTTGCTGATAATTATCTGGTGACATGTCAGGGTTTAGCAGGTGGATTAATTTCATTTTACATTATGTTATTAGTGCCACTGGAGGGGTGTGTGGCTGCATCCTTTTGGGCATTAAGATGAGGAGTTTGTAGTGTATTTTACAGGCAGTAGAAACAGCTGGGATAAAAACAAACCTCCACATCTCCTGTGCATCATGTGCTGCCATGCCAATCACAGGGAAAGGCCATGCTCAGCCTGTTAACTGAAGATGAAGGATGATCCAGGTGCCCAGGTCCCTGTTTGAGTCTCAGGAGAGCTGGGTGTGATCCCAAACTGCAGCACACACCGACACAAAGCTGGATATTATGAGATGTGGCGTCCTTGAGGGCTCCCTCCCACCTGCAGCACCCGAGGAGCTGCAAAACTTTCTGCCCTCCACAGCTCTTGCTGCCAAACATCTCAGACCTCTTGATCCTGCCAGAGCAATTTTCTGTGCACTCTGCTGCAGCTTGGGCGTTCAGCAAACCAAATGACTCCACACACCACGGGCTTGTTTTTAAAAAAGCTCCCCAATCTATCCACCCCTGCTTCCCAGAAGATTTATTATACACAGGCACACGCCACGGAGGAAACAAGAGGCTGCTGCTCTCAGAATATTAAACAAATAAATTGGTTGCCCTCTAACACACCTTTTTTTTTCCTCTCACAAGATGACCCTGGCTACTGAAAAGCTAATCCAGCTTTCTACAAATGGGGAAAAGAGTGTGTGGAGTTCAGTAGGGCTCAGCTGTGGAGCTCGGCTCGGATAAACAGCAAAGGTGAAAAGGAGGATGAAATGGCTCGAAAGAAGGATATTGACTGATTATCATGAGGGATGTCTGGAAGAAACTTGAGTGGTATCTACAGAAGATATACTGAGAGTAGCATCTATTAGACTCTGAAACAGTCTCCAAGAAAGGACGGAAAGAGGGGAAACTCCATTACCCTCAACAGGAACATTGCAGCTGGACAAAATAAGTGAAGGAATAACCTGGCACTGACTTATATTACTATCCCTTCTCTTACTGTGATGGGACTCCAGGGACATAAGTGGAGCTCAGAGATTGTTGTCACTCCCAGGGGCTGAGCCTCCACAGAGGTTAAAGGGAAGAGAAAAAGTGTGGGAGTCCAGCACATCCCTCTGGCTGCCCTGGAGGTCTCCAGACCCTGGCAGGGCCTCAGAGACCTTGGCATGAAGTCAAAAACACCTGTGGCTTCCATTTTAGCCCGTGGAAAACACTGCCAATTTTGTATGAGGAATTGCAGGCCACAAGGGTTTGAGTAGTGTGATATTTGAATTAACAGAGGGTGAAAAAGTAGAATTTTGGGATTTTTAGAATGGGGTTCAGGGGGTCAGGATGGAGGGATTTGGGCGTGTTCTGGCCTTCTTCTCCTTCTTCTTGTCCTCCATGTCTTGGTGTGATGGTGACACTTTTCTCTTGGTTTAAGGTAGAGACACACTGTCTAACATAGATGATAGACATTGGCACAATATTGTAAACATAATGCACGTAACTTCTGATATAAAATGTAAACACCGCCTGAGGCAACACGCAGAATGCCATGGCCTCCTTGCTAGACAGAGCTCAGCAGGTCAAAGAAAGAATGTTATAAATAAGGAAAAATAAACAACCTTGAGCAGCTGATGCTACACATTCAGACTCCTTTGGCTGCACGGGCTGGGAAAAAGAACTTTTACACTCTTGGGGTCATCCCAGCACTGCAGACCCTGAGAGCAAAGTTTGGGCTTATATGATTTTACACCCTCCCCAAACCAACCTGCTCCAACACAACACCCAGAGGCTGCACAAACATCCCCAGATTTTGATGCCTCTCTTCAAGGCCAGGTTTGGAGCGACCTGGTCTAGTGGAAAATGTCCCTGTCCATGGCAGGGGATGGAATTGGATGATCCTGATGGCCTCTTCTAACCCAAACCATTCAACAATTCAATGAGAAAACAGGCACTGATTCAGCAGTGGGTATTCCCACTCGTTTGGATGCATTCTGGGGGAGCATGGGCCATGCTCCCAGACCCAACAGGGCTGGAAGAAGGAAAGCTGCTGGGTTTGCAGCTGCTGGGGCTTCAGGATACCCTGGATGCGACTGCTGCTCCCTCCCAACCACAGCAGCTGAGCAGCAGCATCCTTCATGGTGGAGCATGAAACTGACCTCTAATCCCTTTGCCAGTATTTTGGGCAGCTCTGGTTACAAACATACATAATTTTCATTTTCTTCTCTATAACCTAGAGCTGGCTGGGACAAGGCAGAAAAATCCAGCAGGTTACTGGACCAAACTTCAGAGGTGAGGAGAAGTTGTTGGGCCTTGCTGAGGGCAGCAGCTCCTTTTCAGCTTCATCCCAAAGTTCCCAGGAACTCAGGAGCTGGACCTGCTCCCCGGCCTCCCTCAGCACATGGAGCCTGGTAGGTGTTTAAGCATTTCTCTTGAAAAAAAATGACACAGCCCAGGGCCCAGGCTGGGGATGAGAAATGGTTCTCATTTTTGTGAGTGCCGTGGGTTCAGCCGAGGTCAATGGTGGCAGCACCGAGGGAAAGCCACTGGAAAATACAACTAACTTTGCCATCACTCACCTGCCTCCTTCCTCAGCAGCCTGTGGGTTTTGTGGAGACAGCAAGTGAGAGGACAGGCTCAGAGAAACAGGGATGCTGCAGCAGTTTGGGCTGAGGGGTTTGAGCTCCTTTCCGTCTGAGGATGAAGAGCGAGTGCTGCCAAAGACACTGATAGCCACAACACACCTCAGCAAAGGTGTGACCCCCCCACAAGCCTGATTCACTTAAAAACAGCCACCTGCAAGCCACCACACAAATATTATAGATGCAACAAAACATGTATTGGCATAAAATCACACACGGTGCAGGCTGCACCCTCTGATTACATCTGCACGTACACTCACATGGGGTTCATGATCCATCCCATGTTGGAATCTGAAATGTAAGGAATTATCAGAACTTTGGGCTTGTAAGCCAAAGCTTAGAATTAAACACAGGATTTGATTTGAGACCTTGGAAAAGGCTTCCAAACTCAGGTGCTAGAAGCGAGAATGTGGATTTACAGTTTGAAGCAGAGACACGTTAAGCTAAGTAGAGGAAAGTTTAGAGTTTTAGAGTTCAAGATATAGAAAAAAATAAAAGTAGTTACAGAGGTAAATAAGGAGTTTAGAGTGCAGTACTGTAGGTTTGTGTGCCATAACATGATTGGCTAAGAAAGCTTACACTGTAGCATGGATCCATAAGATGAAATGTTTAAGGATTGGGTCAAAAACATAAATATCCTTGTTGGCAGTGTTTTATTGGTCAGTAAACCCTTGAAAGGTCTTGTAATAAGGATCTTGTAACCTTCTGAGCCATAACAATGTGAGCTGAACTCACCCTTCCTGCCTATTTAGAAGATAAGAAAATAAATTGCCTCATCTAAAAAACTCAGAGGTCCCATCTGTAACTCATTCAAAATGCCTTCAAAAATCCCCATAATCTCCATAATCCTTCACTTTCTAGCCCCTTAAAAAAGAGCATCTCTCTGGAGCACTGTGAGAAACCTGTGCTGTTCCCCAAAAACAGTCCCTAGTGTCACGGATGGCAAAGCATTCGAGCAGCTCACCTGTCTCAGGCACCACTGGGATGAATTTGTGGAGTTAGAACTAAGCAGGACCTGCTAATTTTAATGAAACACATCTCCACCCACCCCCAAACAAAGCTCTCCTGCCATTGTGTGTTTTTACATTAATAATAGAGGGGGGTTGATGAGCACGATGGCCAAAGAGTGAAGTTAATTGGATCAGCCAGAGTTGTGTAATGCTGCTGCCACACAGCCCGTGGTTACAGCTGATCCCTGAGCTCTGTCCCCTTGGCTTCCTGAACTCCTCTGACTGGTTGGAAGGGTGCAGGTCTGGGCAATTCAGCCCTGCTGGCCTGGGCTGGGATGTCCTGGCAGTCTGAGCTGGAATGCTGCAGGGAAAGCGGAGGAGAGGAACAGGGATGGTTGCCAAAGGAAGCACAACAGAAGCCAGCCCCAAAAATTCAGTGCCACATAGAAGGCAAACCTTAATCCTGTGAGCAATTCAGGCTCTGCATTTGCTTTGGTTTCTCTACACAATCCATTTGCCACAATAAGAAACACACAAAGCTAACATACTGCTGCAGGTTGGGTTTTAAACTGTGGGATCCCCATTCAGCTCAAAGATTTCCCTTCTGCACCCATGATCTCTGCATCAAGACTTGGGACTACATTCCTTACTTGTGTTTGGCTCTGAATAAAGATGAATATCCCATTTTTTAAGGCTGCTGGGATCAATTTTAGCCCAGGAGATGTGATGTTAGTGCTGAAGGTGCTCTGCTTCTCCAACATGGTCATTCCACCCACCCCCAGCACTAATCCAAACCACGTGTGGGGGTTGGCTTGCACATGTGGAGGCCACGATTATTATATTTTATAGGAGCTATATATTAAACTTTAGTCCCCAAACTCCTATCATTTTCCTAACAAGTTACCACCCTGTCCACATGCACAGCAGCAGGACTTCTGAAGGGATTACACTGGGCTTTGACATGAAACTGCAGCTGCTCAACAAGAACAGCCCATGCTTTGCTGCCCAGAATTTCTCCCCAGAGAGGACGCCCCTCTATTAACACTAATCATAAAACCATATAATAGAATTACAGAGAAGGATTTGGGTCAGGAGGAACCTTCAAGATCATCCAATTCCAATCCCCTGCCACAGGCAGGGACACCTCCCACTATCCCAGGTTGCTCAAAGCCCCACCCAACCTGGCCTTGAACACTTCCAGGGCAGTGGAATCCTTCAGTGACATTTTACCTGGCTGCATAAACCTCTTGCCACGTTCCTGGCATGTCCTTTTCACCCTGTCTCGTCACCAGCTCCTCTCTCATTACACAATTCAGGAGGAGCAGTTCTGGGTCCTGGCCAGGTAGACTTGGCACTCAGTGCCTGGCAGGGATGTGGGATGTGCTGCTTACAGCCTTCCCAGATTCCAGCTCACTGCAAATTGAAATAAAAACCAACCCAGCTCCTGCCTGCACGTTTTACCCATCCCAGCTGCATCTGCATGGAGGATTGTGCTGTTTGCTGTCATGTCACTGTTTAAAGTTTGACAGATTTGGTCCCAGGAGGAGCTGCAATTAAGTGCCAGGCTTTTCTATTTTATTCATTTCATTTCACTGTGCTGGAAACCCAGCAGCCAACCCCCAGCTCTGCTGAAGTTAACACTGAAACTCCGACCAAGAACCAGCAAAACTCCCCCCAACACATCAAGGAACAGTGAGTGGAGTCCAACTCCACTTTCCCCTCCAGCCATCCCAGACAAAATCAAGCACCAAAGTGGTTTGAACATTTGAGATGGAGGCTGAATAAATTAATCTCCTAGGATATTTATTGGATCTCCTGTCACTGCAATATCTGAGTGCTCACAGCACCCCACCAAAGCTGAACGAAAATCCTCAGCAGCGTTTTGACGTTGTGATGTCCCAGCGGTGCCCACGGTCACCCCCAGCGCACAGGAATGAAAAAGAGAGATCCTCCCAAGCCTTCCACTGGTGGCTCACACAGAGCCTGAGGTTTGCTGAGGGCTGCCTGGCTGCAGGTTTGAGATCCTGGATAAATAATGGTTTAGCTTATTGGAAATTCGCTTTTCATTTTGCTTCAATTAAGTGACCGGCGGAATCAATCACACACCTTCTGCAAACACTAAATCTTCCAGAGGGAAAATATTTATCAAGTCCCAAGCCACCAGCTTTAGTCCACTTATCCCTCTTGCTCTCTAGAATTGCTCAGAATTGTAGAGGGGGAGGAGGTGGGGAAAGAAAGGAAAAAAAAATTACAAACTGGAACTTCTGAGGATGAAAAGCAGGTTGTGAAGCAGCAATGAGGGTGCTCAGCAGAGAAACTTCCACTGGATTTTAGCAGAGACAAACCCTGGTGTGTATCCAAGTGTCAGTGAGATGACAGTGAGTGGCACGAAGCTGTGTTAGAGGAGATTTTGGATGGATATCAGGAAAAGGTTCTTTCCCCAGAGGGTGGTGGGGCACTAAACAGGATCCCCAGGGAATGGGCACAGCCCCAAGGCTACCAGGGCTCCTGGAGAGTTTTGACACTGCTCCCAGGGGCAGGGTGGGATTTTGGGGTGTCTGTGCAGAAGTTGGACTCCTGAACCTTGTGGCTCACTTCCAAGCCAGAATATTCTGTGATTCTATGGCACAGCTGAGGATGAGCCCCTCTGCACAGAGTTACTATATTTAGCTATTTTTTGACATCCTCTACCACCCCAGTGTAGGCACAGAGCTCCTCAGGCCACAAGTTGGTTAAAATGAAAAGTTTGTTGCTTAATTCTGTGAGACTCCTCCGTATGGCAGCAGCAGGAATCTGCCATCAGGGAGCTGAGCTGGAGCTGCAGCAGCTTTGGCAGACTGGAAATAAAACTGGGTTTGTCTCCAGCATCAGGTTCAGGGTAAAGTCTCATCTTATTAAACCTCGCTGAGCCTGGCTCACAGCACAGTGGCCAGGGATGGACAGGATGTCTTTAGCACTCCCCACATCAATAATACTGAGGATTTTATCTCTGCTGACTTTTCATCCCAAATGGATCCAGGAATCCAGTTCCCATCCCACTCCCAGTTCTCATTTTCTCAGAACTGGGACACTGCAGGACCATCACCCTCAACCCAAACTCAGCTAAGTTGGGAATTTGCTGCTGCATCCTCATCCACAACCAGATTTCCTTTAAGTGGGAGCAATAGAGACCTGGATTTCCTCTCTTCCTTGCTCACACGGTTTGGGATTTTTCTGCTGGATTTGGAAATGCCACCCATGAAACTGGTCCTCAGGAAAGGGTAGTGACTGCAGGGGATTTAGCCTCCCTTGAGCTCAGTCCCTGCAGGATGCTCTGAGGTTTGTAAAGGTCTGAGAAAAACCCTCCAAATTCCCAGAACACTGGGGCTGAGATCCTCACTGCTAACACCCAGGGAAGGAGCTGATTTACAACATTCCAGGCACTGGAGATCCCTTTAAAGAGCTGCTGCTTTGATGCCTTGAGAAGGCTGAGCTAGAGCAGAGGCTGGGCAGAGTTAAAGAATAAAGGAGGGATTTATTCAAAGGATCTCCTTCATGCATCCACCTTGGGCAGCACCAGAGCCCAGCCAGGGCTGCACCCAAATGACCCAAAATGGTCCCAAAATGGACAACCAGTCACGAGGTCCCAGACTTTTATAAGTTTTGGTCCATTTGCATACTGGAGTTAATTGTCTAATTTTAGCTTTAGCCCATGAAGTCCCATCTTTTTCTCTCTCCAGCCCACATTGTTTGTGCCCTTGGGGCTGAGATTTGGATCATTTGTCCTTGGTGCCCAGCTGGAGCAGGAATTGTTCTGTCTCCCTGCTCTGTGCAGAGAGTTCACCATCCCCTAATATGAAGGTCAGAACTACACATTAAAGCAGCATAGAATCTGAAAAATATACAAGGTAAAACTTAAGGCATCACCTTCACCAGATGGTTTTACACCCTCCTCCCAAAGGCACACAGGAGACACTGCTGGGGCAAAGGACGGAGCTCAGGGTGCAGACCTGGTCCTGCATGAGGTCCATGCTTTACCTTGGCCTTTAAGGGCACAGAGGTGGCACTGCCAGGTGAAAGCAAGAGCAGAAATCAGCAGAATTTGGTCCCTCCCAGGACCACCCGGACTATGGCTCAATGGAGAGATCTTCCCTGTTAAATCCTTCATAAAAGGCTTTCAAGAACAGAGGCATTTTGGTGAGGGAGGCCTTTCCCAGCAGTTACATGAAAGTCTCTGATCAAATACATCTGAGAGAAAAGGGGAAAATGAAGGGATTCCAGTGTGGACTAAGCAGAAGCATTTAAAAAAATTGCCTGAGGAAACACCACTTGCAAACTACACTCACCTGTTCCACTGACCAACCCACAGGAGACCTGAGTGCAACAGAGTTCCCATCACAGGCACAGGCATAGAGATTCCCAAAGGAATCCTCTGTGTCTCCCAGCTGAGATATTGCTGGGATGGGGGATGGAAATGGTCAAAAAGGATCAGAGCTCTGGGAGGGACCAGCAGCCACCACCAGACAAAAATCAGGCACCAAAGCAATTTGAACATTTGAGATGGAGGCTGACTAAATCAATCCAAAATTTATGGGCAGGGTGAGGGCAGGAACAGGAGTTCCAAATGTTGCTCAGTGATCAGACAGGGATTTCAGGCAGGAATCAGCAGCACAGCAGCAGAGACAGCTGAAATGTTTTGTTACACATGAGAAGACAACAGAGCCCAGTCCTGGCAGAGCTCCTGACCCATGGATTCAGCCTCCTGCAGCCCCACATTCCCATGGGATACAAGTGGCTCTCCTCTTGCTTGCTTTGTCCCAGGTTTAATGTCCCACTTCTACCCCTTTGCTTCCCACAACAAAGCAGTGTCAGGAGGTTTCCTCACTTCACATGCCAGGGTGAAACAACCAGATCCCATCATGTCCTCACACCTACTTTCCTAATCCTGATGTACAGCTTTTTTCTCTCTGCAACTGCACAAATCATCCACCATCCCTTAATCTTTACAGCCTTCCCAACCCTCTGCCTGCCCATGCAACATCCACATGGGAAACAGGGATGATATTAGATTAGATTAGATTAGATATTAGGAAGAATTTTTTCCCTGTGAAGTTTTCCCAGAGAAGCTGTGGCTGCCCCATCCCTGGAAGTGTTCAAGGCCAGGCTTGAAAAAGCCAAGGTCAAGGCCAAGGACAAGGTTTAGAACAATCTGGGATAGTGGGAGGTGTCCATGGTGGGGTTGGAATTTGATAATCTTTCAGGTCCTTTCCAATTTAAGACTTTCCATGAGTCTAAAGTGCACATCACTCTTGCCTCCACCCTTTCCATGTCTCTTTTCCTTTCCTACAGCTTTGTCCTAACTCTTCCCTTCTCAGCCATGGATAGAAAACTTCAGAAAAAGAGAAAAGGGATCATTTAGTGAGGACCTTAGACTAAATCTCCTAGAAGGATTCCAAATCTCATCCTTGGTTTGCATGAAAATAAACCCAAATTCTCCCAGAGAGGTTTCCACAGGTGGTCTTAAAACCCTTCACATCATCTCTAGATGATCAGCTTAATACTCCTTCCTACTCAACACCTGAACATCTGGAGAATATTAGGAGTCAGTGCTTTTTTAGTCTCTGGTCTCTCTTCTCTAGCCACATAAAAAGGTGAGAAAAAAGTAAAGTAATCCATAGATACTATGAGGAAAATGTGTATGACAGTCCTAATAAGAAAATAGTCCATAAATCCAAGAACTCGAAAAATGCCCACAGAACAGTTAATCCCACTCAAGTTGCTTTGAAGGTCTAAAACTGGACTTGGCCAGGATGCTGAGGTCCATAAGCTCAGTCTGCTGTCCATTTAAAACAACCACAAGGCAGTCAGGACTAAAACTTTAACAACTCCAGCTTAACATCCTGCCAAAACATCAGCACATTCCAGAAAATACCACGCACCCCATTGTTCCACTGCTCCAACTTCTGCCACTTTGGGCTTTTAAAGCTCCTGTCCAAATGCTAATCCAGTCCAAATACTTTAGCTGAAAAGTTAGAGGAATATTAATGCTTTGGGATCCCTCACTTCAGCTAAGCATGCTGCTTCCAGCAAAACTGCCTGACTGAGGACCAAATAAATTCCTCTCACAACTCCAATAAAGCAATTCCAACGGGTGGAAAGACTTTAGAGATTTATCTGGTTGCAGGACAAGGTCATCTTTTCATGCAAAAATCAGCAACTTTCCTGTGAATCTCATCTAAGTAGCAAGAAAATAACAATTTATTTCAGTCCTTTATGGATCCTCACTCTTGGCTTCCTGCGGACAGAGGTTCCGCCAGGCATGTTCAGTCCTGTGTTTTTATCAATGGTTATTGATGTTTTTCAATTACTTCTGTGACACTTTCTGAAATACATTTTTGTGTGGAAAGCACTCGATATAATCCCATCCCAGCACTTTTCCAGTCTGGGATCCTCTTACTGCTGAGCTGGGCTCACATTTTGGCAGTTTTTACAGCAGCTCTTCACTGCTTGGCCAACACATCCCTCTGTGCCACCTCATGGATCCTGTCTTTGCTAGGATAATTCCACACCCCTCTGTGGATGCAGCTAATATGGATTTGGGTCACATCTCTCAAAAGCAATATTTTCTCAAAACACCTTTGGAATCACTGTATTCATGTCCTGGAATTAAGACCCTTGCAATAATATTCCCAAGTGTGGTTATTCTGCCTCTCAACCCCTCCCTCCAAATTATTTTCTTTCCTAGTCTTAACTGCTTATTCCTTTTACCATTTTCTGAGTCTCCAATTGTATTTTCCTACAACTACCACAATGCGCTGTTTTTGCACCAGTTTCTGCCCAGTTTCAAACCAAACCACACACATTAAAAAAAAATCTCCCAACATCTCTAAACTTCTACTACCAAATACTGGCCCACGATGGATTTTACACAGAGGCAATTAAATAATTAAAAGCTGTGTTGAGTGAAGACCTTGCCTTGGTGGCAGCATTCTCCCAGTCCATGCCCCCAGCTCCCAAGCAGCCCAGCAGTCCCCAGTGCGATCACTTCTTCCATCCAACTTTCCACAAGCCAACAAATCACAAATGAAACCAGACCTTGGCACTTCCCACTCTCTGTTTCTCTGGGAAGGAACTCAAAGTCTGCTGTAACTCTGCTCTAAAAGATATCCATGCAAACCCCTGGATCATTCCATGAGGGATCATTCCAAAACACAGCGCGTTTCATCCAAAGAACCAAACGTCCTCATGGAAACTACAGAGTTAGCACAAAACCACGACTCTACCACAAAAATGAACTAAAAAAGGTCATGAATAGAACTGATGGGAGGAACATTTTTTTGTTAAAAAAAAAAAAACCTGCTCTGATTTTTTTTTTTTCATTCCTGGTCTTTATTGTAAATTCACAAAATATTTTCAAAATCAATTTGGGGAACTAAAATTCCTGTTTTCACTGAAATTAAAGATCATGGGCTGCTCAGAGCCATTGGTTTTATGGCCATATACAGTGATGGCATCTCCCTTCTGCACTGGTACTGAGAGCATTTTTTCCTCTCTCCCACTGAGTGGGACCTGCCTCCTCCACTGTTTCTACCACCCCTCTCGGCTTTTCAGATGCTAATTGCTTTTCTCACTAAATGGAAAGCTTAATTAGATTAAAGGAAGAACAATAATTGTGTCTAACTAGTATTTAGCCAGGATTTTGCTGTTTCTTTTCAGATCCCATGAAGAGATTTCTATAGAAAACTGGGGGCCCGTTTGTTTTGAGTTCTATCTGGAGATGCAGAAGATTTTTTTACCTCTTCTTGAAGATTTGACACACTCATTCCATCAGTCTGGAATCACCATGGCTAAACCCACATTAGACATTTAGAAGATCATATATTTATCATTATTGACCACACCGGTCTTTAGGCTGGTTTTATACAGTGGAAATGGGCACAGCTAAATAATAAATTAGACATGTAATTATCATGGTTGCATTCAATATTTCATAGTGCCTGTCAACACCAAAAGGGATTTTTCTTTAGCATTATCTGGTGGTTTTCCAGTAAATGGAACACAAACCTTTGTGGCAGGAGGGTTATTGGTGGAAGATGGGTTCAAACTCTGAAAGCTGGGATCTGAGCAGAGCAGTCCAAATATCCTCACCCCTCATCCCCACATTCTGGATGCAGCATTATCCTGGCAGTTACAGCTGAAATCCATGCTGGCTGCAGGAGTTTTCCCAGGTAAGCCACAGCAGCCCTTTCCCCTGGCAAAGACTGGCAGGATCCATCAGAAGCAAGAAGCAATTTTCTCTCAGACAGAGACAACCACATCCCTCTTTGATGCTGCCTCAAACTTGAATTGTTAATAAGGAAACCAGCAACTGGCTCAGGTCCTTCCTGACTCTCATTTCCCATCTCACTTTTTCACTGCATACTTAGGGCTGCACTGAGCTTGGCAAGAGCTCCTTGAGGGAGGAATCTTTAGGATCCTCCTTTAAGCAATCTGTAGGAATTAAAGGTGGCACCCTGAGTAATGCAGTACACCAGCGAGATAATGTGCTTTCCCAAAAAAAAGAAAAAAAGGGAAGCTTTTTCTTTGAGGAAAAAGTTACCCAGACTTCTGTGTTTAGTCTTTTAAACTCTGCACAACATCCTCATGCCAATAGCTCTGGAAATGGGGAACAATAAATAAACTTCTCCCTACCAGGAGGGTTCGCTGAGGAATGTGAGTTAAGGAAGATAGGAGTTTTATTTATGCAAGTTAAAACAGTAGCTGAAGAGGTTTAAATCCTCTGGATAATCAAAATTAGATTAAATTCTTGGTGTAAGACCCGATTAAAAATGAATTGTAATTATAATTAAACGCTCAACAGTAAAAGCATTTTCTTACAGAGCTCTTTTATCTTGAAAGATCCCCCAAGTCACAAGTGGCAGTGGTTTTCTCCAAGATGAGACACAGCCAATGCATGATAAACCTTGCACACAAGAGAGATTCTTTTCTTGCTGGGAAGAGGGGAAGCAGAACAAGAAAAATGAGAATGCAGTTTGCTGGGACTTATCCTTCCCTGCCCTCAGGGCCCACAAACCAAATCACCAGGTCACAGCATCACAAAATTGTTAAGGTTGGGAAAAAACTCCAAGCATCTCCAACAATTGTAGGGGAGCCTACGGAGAAGTCATCAAATACCATCATAATCGAGAAGAAATCATCAAAAATAAACATAATGCATCCATCCCATCCCATCTCTGTCCTGCTATCCAGAACAGGGTAAATACCCTCACTTCAGCAAAGGATGGGACACTCAAAACCAAGAATAATTCCCTAAACAAAACCGCATCAACTCTTCCTCTACTTGTTTTGTACCTGTACATCTTGTCAGCTTCTTGTCCAACTCCCAGGTGAGGTCCCTGCTCTTCACACCAGCCCAGAAGACACCAGAGAACCACAGAATCCCAGAATGGTTTTGGGTTGGAAGGGACCTTAACAATCATCTTATTCCAACCCCACTTCCATGGGCAGGTGATGCCTCAGGTTAAAGCTTTTATATTTTTCACATTCTGAGCTGCTTTAGTGTGTGAGTCTGGGCTTCACATTATAGGATGGTGAGCTCTGTGCACAGAGCAGGAGACAGAACAATTCCTGCTCCAGCTGGGACCAAGGACAAATGATCCAAATCTCAGCCCAGCAGCACAAACCCCACAGGCTGGAGAGAGAAAAACGAGCAGGATGGGACTTCATGGGCTAAAGCTAAAATTAGACAATTAATTCCAGTATGCAAATGGACCAAAATTCATAAAAGTGTGAGACCCTGTGACCGGTCGTCCATTTTTGTGGCCATTTTGGGTTGTGCTGCCCAAGGTGGATCCATTGACACCTCCAAATAAATCCTTACTTTATTCGTTAGCTCTGTCTAGTCTTTGCTCTAGCTCAGCCTTCACAAGGCATCACAGGGACACCTTCCACTCAACCAGGCTGCTCAAAGCCCACCTCCAGCTTGGTCCTGAACACTTGCAGGGATGGGGAATCTGGTTTTCCAACAATCTGGGAGACCCATGGAACACCTGCACGACCCTGATCTCAGCAGAGCCATTTCAGAGGGCTCTGCTCCATTCTGGTTTCCTCCACAGGACAAACCCCACTTGCCACCTCTCCCTCCTGCACCCTGGAGCCCACAGCTCTTGTTTACAAAGTTTCTGCAGCTTTGCTTAATTTAGAGCAGCTCTTCTGGTGAGTGTCACCAGTTCCACTTGGCTGGCTTTGACGAGAGCAACGTGACTGCTGGGAACTGAGACAACCCTTCCAGAACTTCCACTCTGTTTCTCCCTGTCTTTCTCTCCCTGAAGCATTTTTTTGGGTAGAAGGAGAAGAGAGGAATGAATGTTGTCGGATTGAACAGCACAGAGTCATTTGCAAACTGGCCTCAGGAACAGGTCACTGCCCGAGGCCTGAGCAAGCAGAGCCATTCAAGCCCTTGCTTGACAGCAAATAGTTTAAAGAAAAGAACATTTTCATCTTCAGAGAAATCAGTGATTACTCCAAGTCAGATGCTTCCAGAGACAGGAATACTCCCTGTCCCTAGGACAGTTAAAATCAAGGTTTCATCTTCCCTGTTTAAAGACTTCTCGAACAAAGGCACAGGAAATAAAAAATATTTTTCCCTAAATCCTGCAGACTTGATAACCAACCATCCATCTCTTCCTCTGTGCCTCATCCCTCAATGTTTCAGATCTCTTTTTACACCATCTTTGCAAACGCAGCACTGTCTGATGTGTTGGCACTGGAAAGGTCAGCAGCATTTGGGCTCCATAGGGCTGCTCCATCAATCTTCCCCCACAGGCTCTCAGGCATCAGCTCACCACAGACCACTCTTGTACCATGGTCTGAAAGAAGAAATTCCAGAGGTTTGCAAGAGCAGACAGCTGGGAACTCTGTGACAGGAGCCAGCTTAGGAGCAGATACCTGTGAGAGCAGCTGATGATGTGGAAGGGGAGGATGGAAGTGCAAGGGAAGGATGGAAGTGCAAAGGAAGTGTGGAAGTGGAAGGGAAGGATAGAAATGGAAGGGAAGGATGGAAATGCAAAGGAAGGATGGAAACAGAAGGGAAGGATGGAAACTGCAGGGAAGGAGGATGGCAGCCCCGGAAAGATCAATGGAGATCTTCATAATGAAGATGAAGAGAAGAAATACATCAGGAGCCAAAGCTGAAAAGCATCAGAGTCCACAGCTGCAGGCTGGGGACCTGCTTTGTGTTGAAAAGCTGTCCACCTCCACTGGCTTGATTAAGAAGTATTAATTAGCCAAGCAGCAGTGAACACACTGACCACAGTTTGGCCATTATCTACAGAAGAGCAAAAAAATTATGTGAATGCTTGGGGAAAAGGGGGATAAGAGCTGGAAACCAATACATCTCTGTCCCATGGCACTTCTGTCTTTCCCTCCTCTTCCTCTCACCAAATACTTAAGGAAACCTTGGAAAACTAGTCTGCTTTTCTTCCCTGTGGCAGACTGTGTTTCCTCGTTACTCACAGTGACTGTAATTGTATTATTTCCATAACAACAGACTGTGAGATCAGAGAGCTGCACATGAGGGGCTGGAAAAGGAAATCAGCCATGTAGGAGGACTTAATTTCTCCACATTTCTTGTTTGCTGAATGGGACCTAGGGAGAAGCAACACCCAAACTACCCCATGAAAAGTCACTGGGGCAACACCAGTTACTCCAGTTGAGACTCCAGCTCATGCTCACCAACACCAAAGGAAGAAGCAAATGTGGAGCCTCTCTGCAGCTGATGTCAGGGCTGGAGGAGATTAACAAACACTGTCATATATCAATCCCTAAAAAACCCACATGCTTTGATTTGTGTCACAGTGAGGTCCTTTATCCTCATGTAAGGGGTGGAACAGGTCAGCATCTCCCCAAAAGCAGGGAAGAGGCTCTTTCCCTGGCGTGGCAGGGCAGGATTTATGGTGGGAGCAGATGGGGAGAGCGACAGCCCCTGAGCAGGAGCTGCCACCCCAGCTCCATGGGTTGCACAACGTCAGTGCTCTTGAAGGGAATGGCAAGTGACAGGAGAAGAAGTCACCTCAAGAAGAAAAAGGGGCCTCAGTCTTCTCACGCTAACATTTTGTCCTTCTGAAACCACTTTACACCAGGGGAGAAGGGAAGAGGAAGGAAAACAACCCTGGGAAGAGGCAAGGGGCACTAATGAAGGGAGAACATGGCAAGAGCTGAGCTAAGAAGCATCAGAGTTCACAGCCAGAGGGTGTGGAGCTATTTTGCTCTGAAAAGCTGTCCACCTCCACTGGTGAGAGCAGGAGCAGTTGTCAGTGTCTGCACGAGCACAGACGGGAGGCACCGAGGGCGATCTCCTGCCGTGTCCGCAGTCACGCAGGACAGACACGTGGGAAGCACAGACCACCCTGGCTGTGTCCTCCCTTCACCTCAGCACTCAGCATGCTCAGAAAGAATCACAGAATTGGCTTGGAAAGGACCTTAACGATCTTCCAGAATGTGCAGGGACACCTTCCACCATCCCAGGCTGCTCCAAGTCCCGCCCAAGCCAGCCTTGGACACTTCCAGGGATCCAGGGGCAGCCACAGCTTCTCTGGGCACCCTGTGCCGGGGCCTCCCCACCCTCCCAGGGAAGAATTTCTTCCTGTTACCTGAAGAGAACACCCCAAGGAAGGCCAGGCAGAGCAGCCTGGCTGACAAGTTATCACTAAACCAAGTGAGAAAATGGCTCTGAAAACAAGAGGCCGTGGCACCAAACGGTCCCAGCCCTGGTGCTACCAGGTGATATCAGCATCTATGTGGCAGGAATCTGGTCCATAGGACACATCTGGACTTCAAGAGGCCACAGAGAGCCAAGGCTTTTTCATGAGTTGTTGGAGTGCAGGACATCCCTCTGGCTGCCCTGGAGGTCTCCAGACCCTGGAAGGGGGCTCAGAGACCTTGGCATGAAATCAAAAACACCTGCAGCTTCCATTTTAGCCCGTGGAAAAAGCTGTCAGTTTTTAATGAGGAATTACAAGCCACAAGGGTTTGAGCAGTGTGATATTTGAACTAACACAGGGTGGAAAAGTAGAATTTTGGGACTTTTAGTATGGGGTTCAAGGGGGTACAAGATGGAAGAATTTGGGCATATCCTGGCCTTCTTCTCCTTCTTCTTGTCCTCCATGTCTTGGTGTGATGGTGACACTTTTCTGTTGGTTCAAGGTAGAGACAGTCTAATACGGGTGATGGGAATTGGTAATAAATTGTAAACATACACATGTAGTTTTGAGTATTTAAGGTGGGAGCCGCCTGAGGCTCGGGGAAGATGGCCATGGCTTCCTTTCTGGATGCCATGGACATCAGAGCTCAGCAGGTCAGAGAGAGAATGTTTAGATAAGAAGCAATAAACAACTTTGAAAGCACAATCGGACTCATTCCAGACTCCTTTGGCTGCACTGGGCTAGGGGAGCAAAGACTCTTTACAATCTCGGGGTCACCCTGACCCTCAGAACCGCAAGACATCGACAATGAGTGAGTCAGGAGTAGTGCTGAATTAGTAGCTAATGTTAGTAGTAGTGTTAGATTAATGGTTAGACTCAACCTAAAGGGCCTTTTCCAACCTGAAGGACTCTACAATTCCTGCACCACACTCTGGCTGTACTTCACACTTCTGTGGAAGCAGAACAGAATATTTTTCATCCTGCTGCATTCCCAGTCGGAGTTTTCCCCAGCAAATACCAAACAGCCACAATTAGCTTGAAAAGAAAAATATCTTTAAGACGGATGCGGTCAGAACGATGACCGACTGTTTTGTGGTTTTCATTTAGGGGCTGGGTAAGGGGTGTTTTTAATAGCTCATTAGCCAGCTTTCTCAAGCAGTCATTAAAATCTGCTAATTATCCCATGGTCTGAGAAAGGAGAAGAAAATCTCTCCCTCCGGATTATACTGGCGCTGGTGAAAAATCTTCAAGGCCAACAAGTTGTCACTTTCAAACTTGGAAAATAAACTCCAGGAATCCAGCTCCGTGTTGGGATTTTCAGTGCAGTGTTTCTGCCTTGCAAATGCTTCCTCAGGGCTCAGAGGTGCGTGGGATTCCCAATGAGCTGCACCCAAACCAGAGAGTTTTAAGTGGCAAAGTGAGGAAGGTTTAGGGGCTCCTGATCTGTGTGTCAGAGTTTAACGTGGGTCTGGAAGACGAGATGAAAGGATAGGGATTGTGACTGGTGCCATTTTTATGGCACCGGCGGTGCCACAGCCCATTTGAGCTGTGCCTCAGGAGATCTTCAGTCCAGGGCTTTGATTCAGGGAGTCGATGTTGTCCAAGGAGGATCCAAAAAGATGGATGCCCTGCAGCCGTGCTCTGTAGGCCACAGAGAGCTTGACAATCGTGAATAATCTATCATTTTGTGCTAGTGCTGAACATCCACAGCCTGGATACAGCTCAGCCCCTTGCCTGTAGAGTTCGTGGCAGTATTGACCTGTGTAGAGCAGCTGGAGACAGAAAAATCCAGGCTCCCTGGAAATACTGGCACAGAACTCCTGAAGGATGGCTCTGAGGCCTTGTCTTAAATCAAATCAGTCATTCAACAGATCTTCATCCCATGAAGGATCTCCCTTTGAGCTCTGTGCTGTTTATTTAAGTCCATACCTTAATGTTCAATGCACTTCTCTGAGATGAGATGAGCATCAGGAAGCTCATTCCAACAAGAGCCTCACCCTCTGCCCTGGATTTTGGATCATCAGGAGGTCCAGTGAAGAGCAGGAGTAAATGACAGCCCCTGGTGATTGTTTTGCCTCATTATCTTACACCTACAGACAGCTCTGAATGCTCATTTTGAAGGTTGAAACCTATTTTCTAACAGTTTCAGTGCCGTGGTAGGACAGACACAAAAAAATGGGAGTGATATGGATTTACAGGATAGAGTTGAGAGCAACCTATGGGGGTTGTAGGACCACAAGAAATCAGACTGGAGCCACAGGAGCAACGCAGAGCGCATTTGGCAAGTTGTTAAAATCATTCACAAGGATAAACTGAGACAGCAAAGTTTATTCATCACAAAAAAAAATATATAGTGTATTGACTGAGACTCCCCAAAGAGAAAGGCATTAAAAACAGCAAGCAAATAAAAACATTGCTCCTGAAGGGGAAAGGAAAATAAAAAACCAACTTAGGATTTTGTACTGGATAAAATGAGTTGCAAATCCACAGACAGGTGGGGAATTCAGGTAAACACAACCAAAGCAAGATCCTACTGAGGAACTTGGCTGGAAGAGAGAAGCTGGGATTTCCCAGCTCAGCTCTGAAGGAAATGTCTCTGGATTTTTTGATGACCAGAAATCAAGACACTGACTGTTCCCACAACCAAGGACTGACTCTCCCCATGCCCTCCACAGCCTCCCTGTGCTGCACTGAGGCAAGGAAGGAACAAGAATCCTCTTACAACAGCTTTCTGCAGCACCCAGGAGTTCCATTTAATGGCTCAAATGGGGAAACCTCAGACCGTGACAGGAGGAGTGTGGATCCAGAGATTCCCCTCATCAGCTGAGCACTCCCTCACACACGAGGAATCCAGGCAAAACCAACCACAAATTCATTTAGGCTGCAAAAACCCTCTGAGACCATCAAGTCCAACCACGAAGGCAGCACTGCCAAGCCCACCACTAACCCATATCCCCAAATCCCTGCAGGGATGGGGACACCACTACCCTGGGCAGCCTGTTCCGGTGCTTGACGACCTTTTTGGTGAAGGAATTTTTCCAGATATCCAACATTTCCTGGCACAACATGAGGCCAAGGGGAGAAAACAGCTTCGGTGCTGCTGCCTTTGTGCAGAAGGAAACAAGTTCTGCAGGGAGCAGGGACTTGGAGGAGATTTAACAGAATATTCCATTGGGAAAGAAAACAGGGAGAAGGATGGAGAGACAGCAGGAGTGCTGCAAGGGTGCTGGTGCAGGTGAGTCTGGTTGCTGTGTAAATATTTTTATCCAAAACTTAGCCTGGAGGATAATTCCGCCTCCTTCATTAATGCCTGTGACCAATCCAACAGACTTCTGAAATATGGATAACTCAAAGAATTCTTGTAGATTCATGGACTTTCTAAAAGGGGTTGGTAAGAGGAGGAAGGGAGGGGGTTTGTTGAATTGTCTCTCTCTTTTTTTTTAATACTCAAACAAACTGCAGGCTGAGAAAACAATAAAAAAATACAGACTCCATTAAGATACTTAGAAAAAAAAATCACTGCCTCTGGATTGCTGAAGCTTGCCAGTTTTCTGCCAGTCTCACTGTATTTGTTCTACTCTGGGAAAGAAAGGAAGAGAAAGGGAGGGAAAAAAAAAAGAAAAATACTAATAATAGAAGAAAAACAATTGTGTGAAACACACTGAAATGACATGAGTTGCTCTGATTGTATTTCCCGACAGACAGTCCAGGGATTGTGTTCTGCAAAAAAGAGAGAAGAAAGTAATGCAAATGTGTGGTGAAAGTGATGTAAATACACACCTCAGGAATTAATAAATAAATAAATCCTGGGACTGGAGGGAGAATGACTTCCCTCTTCCAGAGGGAAGGTTTGCACTTGGGAAGGAGCTGATATTTCCTCCCCATCCACACCTGCTGCTCCCAAAGCCCTCATCCCAACACCAGCCCCTACATCCCACTGCCAGGTGTTGTTTATTCCACACCTTAGTGACTGGTGTGGAAAAAAAAAATATCTCCCTCAGCATCACATTTTCTGCTGGAACATCCACCAAAAACTTCCTTGAGGATGCTCCTCTGCAATCCAGCCTTGGTGGGTCTCCTCTGTTTGTCTGAGATGGGACATCCTGCCCCAAATTCCACGGATTCCTCTGCACAGGAGATTGCCACCCATCCCAAAAACACTGATCTGCCCTAAATATAGTCCAGGGAGCTGTGACAAGGCTGGTCAAGGTCATGGCAAAATTTTGCTGGTGAAGAGGGATTAGCAGGAGCCCTCAGACTGCACATTTCAGCGAGGAGATGAATGTGAAGAGGGATGATAAAAGTATATTAGAAAATGATAGAGGGATCTTTTGTTCTTTCTGCCTCATAACACAAGGAAAAGGACAATTCCACAAGAAAAAAAAATGAATTAAATGTCCAAATACAAAACTGATAGAAGGAACTGGGGGTTTTTTTGTGGTTATTTTTTTTTTCCTGTGCTGTATCATCATGGGAACTTCTGAGACAAAAAAGTCTACTGAGCAAAAGGAAGAAGTCCATGTACTTATGCAGCCAAAAAGGAGCACTGCTGGGGAAAATATCTGCCAACCATCAGCTTGTGTGCCTGCCAGCACTGAGCAAGCCCAGGACACACCCAGGACACAGCAAAGGGAACTTCTTCAGCCTCTGACAAAAGTTGGCCTGCCCAGGTTGATGCAAAAGCCAATCTGCTGTCCAGACCCACAGGAGTGACTGCTGGTGGTGCCCACCTGGTTGGTGGCAGCCAGGGAGCTGTGCTGGGAGCTGGGATTCACCTCTTTGCCATTCCCTGCTGCTTCTTTCTCTTCCACTCCTGCCTGGGGCTGGCTGGAGATCACCACAGCTCAAACCCCTCAAATCCCAACACAAGCCAGAGTTGAACCACCCCACCTGCAGCCTCCAGCTCCTGCTCCTTTCAGCCCCATCTCCTCGACCCTACAGCAGTAAGAAAACCTCCAATGCAACCCCAAGGCCAAACCCCAGGCAGAATTTCCCCTCTCCATCCTGGAGAGCTGTGCAGAGAAGCCAGAGAGGCTGGGCCAGCTGGGACAGCTCTGGCAGCAGCAGCCTGCAGGCACACAGAGATGTCAGCAGCCATGGAAAAACAGAACAGCAGAACAGCAGAACGGCTCTGGCTTTGGAGGAGGAGAGGGCAGCTTGGAGAAATTCGGTTTTCCCTCCCTCAGCAGCTTGCCCAGCTCCCAGCACTGCCAGGACATGGAAGCTGAGACAGAAACTAGACACCCAGAGACTGGGATGAGGAAGGTAAATCAGCACCAGGGAGATCATCCAGGTAAAGCACAGGGGTGGCTCAGAGCCTGGTGCTGATCCCACATGGACAAAGAGGGTTTCTGTAGGGGCAGCTCCCATCCCATAAGCAAGCCCTGCAGGGGTGGTGATGCTGCCACTGTGGGTGCCCCATCACCCCACAGACATCTGTCCTCTCCCCCTGCCACAGGAAACTGGTGCTCAGAATTGCACCCAGGCTTGTTCTGGCGTTCTCCTCACAAAAAAAAATTACAGCAGCATTGTGAGCTCCCCCTTCCCACCGTGCTGCTAAAGAGGATTGGCAGTGAGAGGAGAGCAGGGGGCTCTGCTGGATCCCCAAACACCTCTGGGATGCACATCCCTGCAAAAAAACCCTTCACCCACACAAGGAGAGGGGACGAGCAGCAGAGAAAATGAGTCAACGTGACAAAAATGAGCTCCCAGGGAGCTGCACCCCATGGTTCCCCTGAAACCTGTGCCAAATATGAGGAAATCCCACTGCAATACCTCCCCCCATACCCCTCCTCCTGCCCTGCACTCACCCCCAAATGCTAAAAGCCTAATTCTCCTCTTTTTTAATTTATTTCTCCTATAGACAAGCAAACAAACAACTCAATGCCAGAGGCAGAAGACCACAGATTCCCCCAGCAAAGCCCCTCCCAGTGAGGGCTCAAACTGCATCATTGGAGTACTGGAGAAAAAGGAAGAGAGCAAAGCTCTGGAGGAGCAGAGGTGTGCCAGGGATGGGGGAAGGCTTGGAATTTCTTGAATGCAACACAGAAAATCGCATATGCATGAGCCTGAATGAGACATCCCCAGGCAGCACCTCCCAGCCTGGCAGTGGTTCAGGTGTCCCCTTGATTCAGGTCCTGGCATCCAAGTTTCCACTGTGGATTTTTTTTTTTCCTCTTTTTCCTTTCCTCTCTCCCTTTCTGGAGAGCGTTGTACTACGCTGGCAGCCTGCCACGCTCACGTCTGCCTCCCACTTCACCCCCATCTGCCATTGTTTCCAATCAGTTTAGGAAACAGCACTGAGAACAATTAGAAAAGATAACAAGGAAGAATTACATAATTACAGGCCACCGCATCCAAAGCATTTTCCCAGTCTGAGCTCTGCCTGGGGGAGGGAGAGGGACTTAATCACACTCTGTCTTTGCCTTAACTTGACTGTCTCACCATCACCACCACCATCATCATCATCATCACTGAGGTACTTGGAGAGAGGATCCTCCTGCAGCTGGACACCACACAAGAAAAGGTTTCTCCCAAAAATCCAGCTGGGCTTGAGAGGAAGGGATATCTTTCTTCCTGCCATGCCTTGTCTGTCTGGGGGAGGTTTCAGCCCTGCCCAGCTGGATCCCGTCAGAGCAGCAGACTTCACCGGCAGCAAGAAGGAAGATGCTCAAAGAATTAATCTGCTCTCAAGGTCCACAGTGAGGTTTATGCAATATTCCCCAGCTAAGCCAGGCTCTGGTGTGCCAGAAGGAAGATCATGAACTGCCAGCGAGACACCAGGGGCAGCTCCACACACTGGGAAAAACCTGTACCCGTATTACCAGCCCTATTCCCAAAGCCATTCCTCCAAGGACATTTTGCTCCAAGGAAACCTGCTTGTGTGGCTGTAGCTCACCCAGGTTACCCACCTGAGCTCTCCTCCAGCCCTCCTACCCAAGTCCTGCTGGGCTTTTCACCTGTGTGGCCCCAGCCACTCGTTGTTGCAGTATTTTCCCAATTACCTGCCGTGACACCGGAGTCCAGGTGGCCGGGAGGTGAAGCCAGGAATGCCAGTGCTGAATGGCTGCTGCTTGCCTTGCTAAACACCTGCCTAATTCCCCTTCTCCGATTCCCCTGCCCCTCCCCACACAACAGGTTCACCACCTGCCACCGCTGGCATTAGAGCTGTGGGGAATAGGAGGCCTGGAAAGGAGAGGCTTTCCCAGGAGAGCACTGTCTTGGATGCTTTTCTTCGGAGGATTTCAAAGCCATTCTCCTGTCATCATCCTGGTGCAGATGGAGGCAGGGGCTGCTATGTGAACTGATATTTGATCTGGCTTCAGAGCAGCTCTGTGCTCACTGCATCCTCCTTGCCTCGCTGGGGTTGGCTTGCTGCTCAGCTGTTATTTCTGGGAGCGAAAAAGAAAAACCATCTTCGCTTTTAAGGATCCGCTTCTTTGGCCGTAAGTGACTCTTAACAAACATCAGAGTAATTAAAAATCTCCCAAAAGCATGGGAACAGGGAAATGCCTTTGATAGCTGCTCTGAGGGTGGAGGCTCTCTCATCCTGGCTCGGTGTGTCACAGATGTTAACTGTGAATTCCCCTTCATTCTTTAACCTCCTGAGCTCAGCAATTCCACCATTACCACGTCCTTCCTGATCGAGGTGTAATTCAGAGCTTTTGAAATTAAACCCCTTTCATGGCACCTTTGATTGAGACGTTCCTGCAGAAGGACTCCAGGGTCTCTCTGCTCCCTTTTAAGATGCCAGGAAAGTGAGGAACTGTCCAAGCTTTGAGGGAGGGCTTGAAGTTTGAAAATCCGAGAAATAACACACAACATGGGGACGTTCAGAAGTTCCTACAAGTTTGGAGCAAAACGGGTGGGCTTTTTGGAGGTTTCTTCTCCAATTTTGGCTGCTGGGTGTCCCCCACTCAGGTCTTGCTGGGCAAACAAAGCATTAAGAGATCTTTGTCCAAAAATACCCATTTTGTCATTTAAAATAAGTCAGTGCAGCCCAAGTTTGGACAATCACACAGATAAATCACAGGGATAAAAGATGGAGAAGTTTCCAAATGAACTCCTCTGAGATCCATCATCACAGGGAGCGTTCAGACCTGGATTCACATCACATAAATTTAAGGTAATTTAGGAAACCAATCACTGCTGCTGCATCAGGCAGTGAGAGGGAGAAGGCACCTCTGGAGAGCAGCTCAGATCCAAGGGAGGTACACACCTGGATGTAGAAATGGCTCAGCAGAGCCTGGGGGAGGTTCTGCCCTCGCCCATGGCAGGGAGTTGGAACTTGATGGTCTTTAAAGTCCCTTCCAAACCATTCTGTGATTCCATGAAGCCCAAGGGAGGCTGGGCTGGTCACTTAGGCTGGGCCTGTGTTACTTGAGGATTTTACCACAAATACATAAAATAAACCACAAATAGGGACTGCAGTGACATTAACTTCCATTAAGTCTGGACAATGATACAATACTGAAAAAAATTAACAGAGTTTCCATAAATTTTAGCAAGTCCATGGAAAGTTACCTCGGATTTCATAACTCCTGCTGTCCTTTAGGTTGGAAAAGCCCTCCAAGAGCATCGAGCCCAACTGTTCCCCCAGCACTGCCAAGGCCACCACTGGCCCATGTCCCCAAGTGCCACATCCATATGGATTTTAAATCCCTCCAGGAATGGTGATTCCAGCACTTCTCAGGGCTCAACAACCCCTTCAGTGAAGAAATTCATCAACTCTAAACCTCCCCTGGCACAACTTGAGGTCGTTTCCTCTTGTCCTGTCCCTTGTTCCCTGGGAGCAGAGCCCGACCCCCACCTGGCTCCACCCTCCAGGGAGCTCTGAAGGAAAATTTTGGAACTTTTAGAACACGACAGAAAAGCCACCCCAGGTTTAGGGTTTCCCAGGCCCACTCTGGATGCAGTAAAACACTGAAACAACTCCTTCATACAATATAGTAAAATAATATATAACATTATGGCATCATATCCTCAGTAGCTCCTGCAGAGACGAGTTCCCTGCAGAATTTGACGAGCTTAGGATGGACTTGGAAAGAGCCAGGGGAGTTCCCAAGGAAGGGACAAAAGCAGCAGCACACAGGGAGGAGCCTATGTTTATGCAGATGCTTTTGTGTTTTAGAAGAAAACGCAGAAACAAAGCGGGAGGTTGGTAAAAATAAAAAAAAAAAATTCTATGTCTGAAAGCAGGGCTGAATGATCCACGAGGAAAATTCTCCTCAAAGCTTTGCAGGGGCCCTCAATGGCCCTTCAGCACAGCTGCATAACGACACCACCACAGGGGAGGGGCTGCTTTTCAGCCACTTGAGAGGAATGAAAGCTCCTCTCCCAAGGTGGGGAGCCCAGGCAGGGGTGGGGAAGGAGGAGGGGGTCCTCTTTTGTCTCTCAGAACCACTCCTCATGGCACTGGCTTGATTTCCCATTGTCCCAAAGGTGGCTTGCCATCACTGCCACCATTCCCAAGAGGGGTGAGAGGATGGAGAAGAGTCACTGCTGAGATGAACACCTCAGTGGGGTAGAGCCCTACAGGGGCTCAGAGCATCCCAGCTCTGATGAGAGGAGGGTTTCCCTGCGATGTTCTCCCCTGCTCTCACAGCACTGTGACCCTCCAGGGTCCATCCAGGCCCCACTTTGCAGGGTCCCTACAAGCAGGGAGGGTCTCCCACCCTCACAGCCCTCCCTGGGATGAGCAGCTCCTCTCTGGTCCCCAGAGCCCACCTGCACCACCTCACCCCGGGAAAGCAAATCTCCAACAAAACAACTGCAGGAAAGAAGCATTGAGGGCGGGAGAGGAGGGAAAAGTGGTTTCAAAACCTGGACACATCAAGAGACTGTTTCCATGGCAACCTCTTGTTCCTCCAGCAGCTCAAGCCTGTTTTAATCAGTGGTAGCATTTACCAATAAACTCTGCTGGAGTCTGCACTCCCTTCCCAGAGTACCTGCTCTGGGATGGGTGGGGCCACGCATTCCCAGAGGCAGGGAACAGGGAAATTGTTGCTTCCATGGTTTGTTCCATGTTTGTTCCATGGGGCTTCCTGAGCTGGAGGCAAAGTGCCCTGATGCCTGCCTGGTGGCAGGGATGGGGTGCCAGGGATTCTGTAGGCATGCCTTATATTCACCATCCTTATTTTCACTTCTCCTCCTGGAAAATCTCAACCCAAGCCACTTCACAGCCTCCTCAAACAGCAAGTTTAGCCCTCAGTGGTTTGCAAAGCTGCTCCAAAAGGCTTCAGGTGCCATTGCTGCCTGTAGGGAACAAACCAGGGTGGAGGCAGGCGTGGTAGAAAGGGTCCAGAGGGAGCTGCTGTGTTGGAGGACACACTGTGCTCATGGAGGAGGTGAACAGCTCAGTCCTCAGCACTGGACACAGGGGATCTTGGTTTGGGTTATTCCCACTGGTCTGGTCCAAGCAAACTTTGCTCTTTGCTGCCTGGAGCCTGTGAGATGCCAAATCTTCCATGGCAGCTTCCATGTTTGTAATGCTGTCATTTCTAAGGAGCCCAAGAAGAAAAGGTTGAAATTCAGCTCTGGTTCAACTCCAGAACAGCAGGTCTTGGTTAGAGGGTTCACATCAACTTCCAGTTCAAGTTCATCCCAAATCCCCTAATAGTTCACAAATTTAACCCAACTCATCAAAACTCCATAATGCCCTTGGCCTATTAAAAAAAAAAAAAAAAAAAAACAACAACAACAACAAACAAACAAAAAAAACCCCCAATTCCTCAAGCAGGAAGTGTCAGAATCCTCACTGAAAAATCTAAAAATCTTCATGCTCATTCCTTAAACAGCATCTCTCACACGGGGGTCTGAGTTAAAGCTCAGAGATGTTGACTTGGCATTTATCAACACAGGGCAAGCAATTATTAGCCACATTATTACCCATATTATACCCAATTATTACGCGCAGTAATATTTCTTAATATTTCTTAATAGCTTAATATTTCTTAATAGCTTGGAAAAGTTTGAGAAGTTTGTTTGTAAAATTGCAGTATCGGATATGTTGATAATTCATTTTGAAGGAATTTTTGGTAGATTTTTTTTAAATTCCAAAAGTTAGAAAGTATCAAAGTGAGGAGGAAAACAATTCACGAAGCTTCAAATATTTAACAATGTTAAAGCATTGCATTTTGTTGCTGTTTTTTAAATGCCTTCTTTTTAACAGAAAACTGGGAAAGGGAGTAGTTTAGGTCAACCAGAAGATTTTTCCATGTGTTTTTTGCTTTGAGCCACTGAACCTAAAATCAATTATTTGTACATGTTTAGCCCTGATCCATGACTAGGACTTATCCAGTAATTCAAATAAGCACAAATTGACAGTAATCCCATTTTGTTTGGGTTTGCTCTCTGCAGATGTTCTAATGGACCAGTTTGCTTTCTGCAGATGGACCAGTGTAGCACCAGGGAATTTTTCAAGCATTAACATGGGGAGCAATTTTCAGGGAATGACTCTGGAGAGCGAATTTTGAACACATTTACCTGCTTTTCTGCCTGTGGCAGAGCACAGAAACAAGTGGTCTGTGGCATCAGACCACCAAATTTCATGGGACTGAGGTAAGTGCCTGCTAAAGCTCCCTCCTTTTCCCAGCAGGGATCACCCTATGGACCTGAAGCAAAAAAAAAAAAAATTCTTTGCACAGCACCTGCCTCAGGGCATCCTGGGTGCCCAAGGTCTGCAAAAAAACAAAATTCAGGGCAGAAAAATCCACCACAGTCCTTAAATACAGGAGCAGCACGTCAACCATGCCAGGAATGCCTCTTCCCCATGGCAAGCTCTGTCCCTGGTGCCTCTGTGCACCTCCCCTCCAGCTCGTGCTCACTCTAAATATTTCAAATGCTGGATGCCCCTGGGGACCCCCTGGGCTGAGCAGTGAGCAGCTGAACAGCAGCCAAGGTTAACAAATCAGAGTGAAATGTCACGGCTTAGCCCTTCCTTCCTTCCCTGGCACCCTCCAGAGCCTGGATTCGAGCTCCACAAGCCACAGGGTGTTGTTGTATTTGTTTTTTCTTGCAGGGAGCTATTCCCATCTAATGCTTTGCCTGACAGCTGCTGTGATTAATAGGTGATGTGCCAAAAGCCACAGACTATTATTATTATTATTATTATTATTATTATTATTATTATTATTATTATGGCAACATTTCGAGGTCACCACCAAGAGCAGGGTCCCATTGTGCCAGGCACTGCTCGCTGCTGGAAGTGGTCCCTGACTGAGAAAACCTCCATCTAAATAGGAATTCCTGGGAACAGGCAAAAAATATGCACTAAATTCTAAGTGCTGTGGGGTTTTTTTTCTACAGTTTCATGCACCAGGCAAGCAGTGGAAGAGAATAAATGTCCCCCAATACCCTGACACCCAACATGCTCCACCATGCTGGGGATTAATTAATGTTCATGCATAATCACTCCAGCATTTCTCAAGAGTACATGCACAGCTACAGGGTTGAAGTTACATCTGCAAGGTCAGACCAGCACATTCATGAAGAAAAAAAACCAAAAACTCCAGGCAAAACCAAGCATAAAAAACCCAAATTGATGTTAGACAGTGTTAGAAAGCCATGCCTTCAGTACAGATTTCCTGCTGCATCCTGGAGAGCTCAACATTCCCTCTTTGTCACATGCATGTTATCAGAACTGCCTCATTTTCTAAAAAGATGAACCTAAACACCAGGTCAAGGGATTTGGCCAAGGATTCAGAGAAATTTGGTGGCAATGGCACAGAGAAACCCCTGAAATCACAACAGCTTGTCCAGTGTGTTGTTAACTGGATCCTACACCCAGCCCTGGAATATTCTGTATCCCTCATTTCCCTACACCACAGACTTTATTGGAAACCTTTTGGCCTCCCAGGGGGAAAATACAGATTTTTCTTGATTTTTGTCAGCCGGTGAGAAATGGAGATTCAGGCACCCAGAGGAAATACTTTGTGTCCTACAGTCACACAGATGAATTCCCAAATTCAGCCAGTTGTAAAACCGGGGTGAGTAATATTCTACCTCCAGTTTTCTGTCTGCCTTTGAGCTCTGCTTTCATTCCATCCCCAGTAAGACACTGATGTACACAGAGAGAGGAAACAACCAAAAGAATAAAATATACAGAACTAAAAGCACAGACATAATTTAAAAGCTGCATTTACCTACAAGCTGTAAGTTCCTTATCCCCCTGAAGTATTTAATTTTCAAGCCTTTTACAGGTTTGTGCCCAGGGGCTGAAATCTGAACCCTGCCTACATCTACTTTGCAGCACTTATTGCAGAATTGATGGATTTTTCCAGTCATCATGGACACCTCTGTTGTCAGCACTGGGAAAGGAAAAAAGAAGATCCAAAACCAGGCTACCAACCAGACACTCTTTTTAGCTGAACCCAGACTGGGCAGAAAGAGACCTAAGGACATTGGAGATCAGTTTTAGGATTTTTCCTGCTTTCTCCTTGAAGGAAACAATGTGGTGGAAATGGGCACAGGGATGTTTTCCCCTCTGAAATCCACATCCATGACCAACATGTGCCATTTTTCTGCTCTCTCAGCCTTGAAACTCCACTGGCAAGGTATGGAGAAGTGACCTCCTCTTCTTTGTCACCTTCTTCTGCCCTTCCCACCTCCTGGTGGCCAAGCCCTGGCTCTGGATCTCATCTCAGCTGTGTTATCCAAAAAAAAAAAAAAAAAAAAACACAAAATCCTCTTGTGTCGTCTCCTCTGTGAGTCAGATTCAGAGAAAACCCTCTTCCCATGGCTATTCCAGCCACACACAAAGGAAAAAGAACGGGAAAGATGGAGAAGTATTTCTGGAAATGCCCTGTGCAGCACATGAGTGACTGGGATGTTGTTGTGCACTGGGGCTCCTTTTTACGCCCAACAGGAATAAATCCTCCATTATCACACAGCACAGTGTGGGTTTTTATATTGAGTAAGAGCCACTTCCACTTCAGCACCAGAATAAATAAGTAAATAAGAGTAAATAATACAGAAAAGCTGCCGTGGATCCTGTTGGGATATTACATTTGCCCAGGCCTGTCAAGCCACACACGCTCGACTCCGCGTCGGAAATTCCATTATGATACAAAACAGCCAGCTTGGGAGAGAAAGGAAGTTGTCCCCTAATAAAACCCAATTTGCCTCCTTTTTGCAGTCCTGTCTCTGGACTAACCAGCCTGAAACTGCCTAAAAACAGTCTGACATGCAATTTATGTTGTGGTGGAGGGAAATAATTTCCCTTTAAGATGAGAGGTCGTCAAGTGAATCAGAAAACACACCTGTGGAAGAGAAGTTTAATGTAACAGTTCTGGGAGGATTAAGCCAATAATTTTCCCTTATATATTTTCACTTTAAAAAAAAAAAAAAAAGGACAAATAAAGCCCAGATCCACCATAACTCCCTGCAATGCTGCTGATGGAATCAAACAAATCTCTCCTCCATGGATAGTTATGAGCTGCCCCTTGTTTGTCCAAAGGACAAATCAAACAAGAGCTGGGGCTTTGCAAGTGCTGCTGAGCTTTTCCATGCTCATGAAATAGTCATCATGTTTACCTCTGCAGGAGAAAAAAAAAATCTCTTCTTAGGAGGAAAAAAATATTTTAAAAGAAGGAGGCTTGAAGGCAAGAGCCACGTGGCACACCAGAGGAGAGGGGGAAAAAGCACAAAGAGCACAAAGCCATCCCCAGCAGAACCTTAGCCAGAAACAGCCCCTGGAAATCCTTTGCCTTTATTACAGAGTGTTAAAAGAAAATGAAAACCAACAAGAAGCAGGGATGGTTTTATCAGGCCTCCACAAAAGTTGAACTGCTCCTGGGAGCCTCTTTTTCCCCACCCCGTTCTGAGGAATTCAGAGGCAACAGAAAAGATGAGTTCTTCTGTGTACACCACCCATAATTCCACTGTGGGATTTGATGTTTCAAAAGGAAGCTTCAATCCCCATGAATAAAAGCAAGTGTTTGAAAGGGATTATTCACCTGCCACGTCCCCTAGGCAGGGGGGAGCTGCTGGCTTACAGCGGGTCTGTGATAGGACAGACTTTACCCCTCCAAGGCTAGATCCAAGCAGAGACATCAGCAATGAATTTCCCTCAAGTGCTGATAGGAGAGAAGTTATCTGCAGCTCTCCCTTCTCTTTGTGTCCTCCTCACATCTGGAGCAGTAACCACAGCCTGGGCTGTCCCTTTCTCCCAGGGCTGACACAGTTTTGCTTTTTCAGAAAGAGCAAAAAAGATCTGACTTAAGAGGGAAGCTTCTCTATTTGTTCCTAAGGCAAAGCTCCATCTCATGGTCATTGGACTTTCCTCCCACTTAAATCTGAGGCTGTTTGTTGCCTGCTCTGAGCTCCCTTCACATTCTCCCTGCTGCTTGACTTTCCCCAAATTACCTGTGCTGCAGACCTTGGGAAGAGACAGCCAGTGATAACCTTGGAGATAACTCCAGGTTTTCCATCTACTGGGAGGAGAGAAAATAGCTTTAAATAAAAATGTAAATTTGAAGTAGAAGGAGGACAAGAGGTGGTAAAAACAGCCAGGTCCTGCTGTCAAATAGCTCAGCGTAGTGTTTACCCTTGATGTAAAGCCATGAAATAGTCAAGGGCTTTTCAATCCTGAAAAGATCCAGCAGTGAATCCAGGTCAGTTCCTCTGTTTTGCAGGTGCTCTCAGAAATTTAAATGATGGAAACAATTACTTAAAAGTACACTCCTGCCTTCCCAGTTTCCCTCCAAACAGCCCAAAAGTCTCTTTTCCCCCCCTGCTTTCCTCCTCTTTGGGCCAGCAGGTCTCTTTTATGTTCCCAGGGCTCATCCATCCATCCTAAAGCATGGAGAAAAGAAAGGAAGAGAGCAGTTCCATCTTCCCAGGAGACAGCAGCCACCTCCATGCTCCAAAGGATGCTCAGACACCTCAGCTGCCTCTCGTGAAAAATTGAGGCAAATCCCAAAGACTTTTTTAAAAATTTCCCTCAGAAATCTTCCTTACAACACCCACGCTAATGGAAGCTGGGAAAAGGGAGCTGGTCCATCTTCACACTCTTCCTCAGGGAAAAGTTTTTTGGATACAGAGAGGGTTGGACTGGTCCTAAAAGTGACCTTGACGAGGCAACTAATCTCTTATTTAACCTCTCTCAGTCCAAACAAACAAAAAAAAAAAAGTCACCTGGAATAGCACAAATTTCAGTGTAGACAATAAAAACTGTGTTTTACCATACGTTTTTATCTTATTTTGCTTTAGGGAAGCATTAGGGAATAGAGAAAATTGAAGAAGCACAAAGCCGTGGGAGAAGGAGAGAGAGAAAAAAAACTAATAAAGAGGAAGGAGAAAAAAATCTACATTAAAAAAAATAATTAGCACAAATTCTGCCCTGACACAAATTAGCCCTGATCTTTTAGGCATTATCCCAGGGAGGGAAAAAGGGTCAGGGAACCCAATTTCCTGCCCTTCTTCAATGGAGCTTCTCAGTGCCAAAGCAGCAGAGTATTCCCACCATCCCAGGCTATATTTAATTCCACAATACCCATATTTGCACGGTGGAGGAAAGAAAAATACAGATGCTCTGGGCCAATCCTACAAGGAATTTGTTGTTCTGCTGCCCAGTAGTCCTTTAAGGGAGAAAGCAATGGATCCTTCTGGATCTGAAGCCAACATGAGCAGATGTGTGTGATGGTACAGAATTTCAGCATTCCAGACCTGGCATTTGGCTCCTTGGCTGTAATCTGGTATTTTTGACACACAATTTGTGGGACAAATGGACTGCACAGCTGGAATTCTTTGCTATCACACTGCTGCTTCCAGCCTCACTGTGGATATGAACAACTTTCCACTCACAGGGAAATGCTTGTAACCTTCAATGAGGACTGACATTATACTGCAGAAATTTTTGAGCAATTCCCATCTCTGCCTGACTAGGTGAGACTCCAGAAGAAGCAGAGTCTAAGTCACCAGTAACTCTCAGAACCAGCTTGCTCCTTGTCCACAGAACAATTCCCAAAAAGAGCACAAATCCCAGGTAATCCCTGAGGTCACCTGGCTCAGAAGTTTTATTCAGATCCCCAACAAGTCATGCCATATCATCTATTTTCCTATGGTAGCCTAATTGCTTTTTTCTGACTGGGAGAAGGATATAGGTTCTGCTTTTCCTTGGTATGACTGAAAAAAAAATCATTTGAAAATCATTAAAACTTGCAAATTTTCATTCATTCATTTCCTTACAGCAAAAAAAGACAATGGACAATTGATCTCTATCCAATTTCCATGGAAATTCCTCCCTCCACCCCCAAAAGAACTCACCAACCCAACAACAAAAATCAAACAGTGCTGAAAGCTGGATTTCTCAGCAGGAAAGGAAAACAGAGGAATAATATCTGGTAGGAGACCTGTCTCAGCTTCCAGGTGATTTTTAATCTGTTCAGACTTTATATCTTTCGTCCATGTTTGCTGTTTTTACCAAACACTTAACCACTCCATAACAACTCCTCCTTTACCAAAACCTCCTTTTCAGCAGCAAGAACTGAGATCTTTCACTTCCATGCTCTCCCAGGTATTGTAAATGTAGGTGAACCCAGTGAGAAGAAATGCGGATGTCTGACTCCAGTTCAGAAGGCTGAATGATTTCTTTATTGTAACTATGCTATAATACATTAATATACTATTTAAAGGAGATACTAAACAACAAACCTACTTTTTCTAACTCCCATCTCTAACTCACTCCCAACTCGTGACCCTCTCTGAGAGCCCAGCCCCAGGTGGGTTGGATTGGCCATCAGGCTCAAACAATCCTCACCAGAATCCAACCAAGCAATCACCCCAGGGAAACAATTCTCCAAACACATTCCAACAAGGAGCAAAAATAGAAATTGTTTTCTCTTTCTGTCCTCTGTGCTCCTCTATGCAAAAATCCTGAGAGAGAGAAGAATGGGCCTGCCACACCCAGGACTTGACTTTATGGATGTGTCAGATCCATCTGAGTTTGACCAAACCACTCCCAAATTTCAGCAGCAAATCCAGATCCAGATCCCCTCTCCCCTCACAGCCTCTGGTTGTGCACATCCATCACACACATTTTCATTAGGAGCATTTTGCAAGGGATCTGTTGATTCATTGTAATAGAATTGCAAACAAATGGCATCATTTTCCCCTCACATTCTTCCTGGAGAATTCAGAGCTGATTTCCAGGCATTGTCAGGCTACTTGACAGACGCTTCTGCTTGATTTGAACCCTTTGAGATTTCTCACTGCAGCCACTTCTGCTCATCAGTTCTTCTGCAAGAACTCAAAAGCTTGCAGGAGCTCAGGCACCTGTGTTAGCTGACACAGGCTCCACATTTCCCTATTCTGTACATGATTTATAACTGCTTTGCCTTGGAATCAGAATGTGACAGTGAAAAGTGAGGATTGAGGGGACAAATTTCTATATTTCATGTAATTCCTCTGATTTCAATATTTGCTATGTGCCAGATGTGCATTTTTATCCCACCCAGACCTCCAATGCTCTAGGAAGTCAATGCACTATTTAATCCATCAAGTGCTGGATTTTTTTTTCTTTTTTCCTATGTGATTTTTAAATTTTTTTTTAACAGACAAATGTGAATTTGCCATGGCTGCTGTTAGATCCGAAACCATAGCAAAATACCTTCAAATGCTGTGACATTCTTTGCTTGTATAGAGACCCATACTAATGGGTCTCACACACCTTCACAAAAATTCCTGGATCCTGATGTGGCAGGAAAAGTTTACATAGAGAAGTTTAGGATCTTGCAGAGGAGAATAGAGGGACAGCAGCAGGAAATTATTTGATCCCAGTTCTGCAAAGCTGGGCCTTTCTGGAAGATCAATGCCAACAGAGCAACCCATGTAAAAGTGGCACTTTGAAAAGTCTTTCTTCTCATCAGAGAGGACAACAGGATATAAAAAGTCCTTCTGGGATCTCTGCAGCTCCCAGGGAAATCAGCAGGAATTTTTGCACTGCTGTCACAGGGACCTGCATCCTAATGGAAGATTTTTAGGATATTTCAGCATATTCTGCCTTAAAATAATGAGATTTGGGCACCTTCAGTGATGAAGTGTCTTCACACCCCCATGAGTCATAGAATGCCAGAATGGTTTGGGTTGGAAGGGACCTTAAACATTGTCCATTTCCATGGGCAGGGACACCTTCCACTATCCCAGGTTGCTCCAAGCCCCATCCAACCTGGCCTTGACATTTCCAGGGATCCAGGGGCAGCAACAGCTTCTCTGGGCACCCTGTGCCAGGCCTCACCTCCCTCACAGGGAAGAATTTCCTCCTAACAACTGATGTCAACCTTTCCTCCTCGTTAAAAACTGCTCCCCACCCTCACCCTCTGCCTGGGGGTAAAGTCACTTCCTCCCTTTTTTCCAAGCCCTCTAAGAGCTGCAAGGCCACAATGAACCTGGACTACAATGTCAGAGATCAGTTCTCCCTGCAAAGGCCCAATTAGGGATGCCAATTCTCCTATCCATCTACTAATTTATGACTTTAAAACAAAGCACCAGGGCATCAAAGCCACCTTCATTCAGTACCAGTGCAGAATCCCCAGCTCACCAGGCAAAGGGGCCTTTGGATGCCCAGGGTTCAGGATGTTAAGCAGGAAGCACAGGGAAAGATCTTTCAGTGCAGGAAACAATCAATTCAAAATGAGTGAAATTGTTTGAGACCTTTAAAACCAAATTGTGCAGAGCCCTGGGTAACACACATGGTTGATGTTAACTATGAGGAGATAATTGACAAACCCTTCCAAAGTTTGCTGACTGGATAACTGTCCTGGCTTGTAAGACAAGCATGTGTTCTATTGCCATCTGTTGGAGGTTGGGCAGTTTCCTTATCTCTTCCAAGAACAATGTCACCCATGGGGAGATCTCTTCTGTTAATGGGCCATTGAATGACCACTGCGTGACTGGTAAAGTTCCATCATCCCACTGCGAGATGCTCCACCCAGAGGGAGGAGCCAAGCATCCCTACCTGCAGAAAATCAGCATTTTTTGGGACATTGGGCAGCCCCTTCACTGGATTCCCAGAGGAGCAGCTCCTTCTCTGCTGGATCCCCAGAGGAAGACCAGGCCCAACTACCACCAGACCTTCAGAGAAAACTCCACCCTTCTACAGATCACCACTTCAGCAGCATTTCATCTGCCACTCCAGGAGGAGCAGCCACCATTTAACTGGACTACTCCCAACACCCTGGCTCCTCAGGGTGTCAGGTTTCTCACTCCATCACTAGTTTTGTTTGTACTAATTACATTTTTATTATTATTATTATTATTTAGTTTTTCTCCTAGTAAAGAACTGTTATTCCCATTCCCATATCTTTGCTGAGAGCCTCTTTTTGAAATTGTGGTAATTCAGAGGGAGGGCATTTACCTTTTCCATTTCACAGGAGGCTTTTGCCTTCCTTCACAGACTCCTGTCTTTTCAGACCAAGACAATAACTGAGCCCTCACTCAGCTGGATCCAAAGCGATCCCTTGCAGAGACCTGAGGGCATCTCAGTGCAGGAATGAGCTCCTCTCTTCTCCTCTGCCTCCCTCACAGCTCGTGGAAAGCCTGGCCCAGTGCCATTAATAATGATATCTCCTGGGTGTGTTTCCCTTCCGACTGGCTGACTGATTTTATTACTGTGGCAGAGAATTGGGAAATATGAAGTGCTCAGTGTAGCAAAATGACATTTGTGTAAGTTATATTGTAAATAGTTCCTGACACGCTGACGTTGTTGGTAATGTAAGGATGGTAAGAGGCTATTAATTACATTAGTGCTTAATCAGCACTGAGCACCGCTGCTCTCCTCTCCAGTCCAGCTGCTGAGGTGTCCTCCAGAGAGGAGGGTGGGGATGCAGGAGAGTGCTGCTGATGTCAAGTGATGCTGCACGGCAGGGCAAGGCTGTGCTCCACATCTGGGCACATCTGGAGCCAAGATGGAATTGCTGCCTTTATGAGTCCTAAATGGATGGGGTGTCTGGAAGATTTCTGTGGTGTCCAAACCCTGAACTGAATCCATGAGGAGCAAGGGCCTTCAGCCTTTTCCTGGTTCCTCGGATGAACATCAAAAATCATCTTTCTTGTGTTGTTTCTTTTCCTGCCTTCTCCTCCCTGTTTCTTCACATCCTTAGAAAACCCTGCTGCAAATCTGAGAAACAGTTTCAGTGCCGGAATAACTCAGGCTTTCCCCATGCCCCCAGAAATAATGTACATCCCGGACAGAAAAGACCATTTCACACCTCCATGGATACAATTCTCATGTTTATGAGAATGTCTAAACCCCTGGGATTTATGAACTCTGATATCTCCATTGCTTACTTCAGGAAATGGCCTCAAGCTGCACCAGGGAAGGTTGAGGTTGGATACTAGGGGAAAAAAATACATGGAGAAATGTTGTCAAGCCTGGGAACAGGCTGGCCAGGAGAGGGATGGAGTCCCCATCCCTGGAAGGATTTAAAAGCCATGTGGATGTGGCACTTGAGGACACTGTGTAGTGGTGGCCTTGGCAGTGCTGCGGGAATGATTTGATTTGATGATCTTAAAGGGGTTTTTTTTGCAACCTAAATGATTCCATGAATCTGTTTTGTAAAATCTATTCTTCTGCTCATTCTTCCAGAGTTCAGTGCAGGTCAGATCCAGAATCTTTGAGACTCTAAGCAGCCAGAGCACAAGGGCAGAAAAAGACCTGTAAAGTCATCAAGTCTGACCCTCTTTTAGAGCAAGAAGAGGCTCCCTTGGGGAGACCAGGGCAAAAGGACACAGAGAGACAGCTCTTCTGCTGGGAGAACTATTAGCCCAATGAGTTGAAAAAGTGACAGACTGATAAGAAATAGCCTGAGCATGAGGGATAACTTCCTGACAGCAAGAACAACCAGACTGCAGGGGAGAGGCCGGGGGGAAAACGTCAGGAGGAGCAGCATTCGAGACACTCAGAACAAAATATATCTGGAAAGAAACCTGCAGTGACCAGGAGACTAAACTAAGCCCAGTATCTTGGCAATAAGTCTTTTCCATAGCTAATAATTCACGAGGAGATATCTGGAGACACAAACAATGTCCAGAGAGGAATGCAGTTGATATATTTGACTTCAGCGAGCGGGCGAACAACTTCTGCAGCTCATGTGTCCCCTGGGAGCTGGTGCAGCTGAACTTGGCTGAACACAGAGATTTGCAAAAAGGCCAGAATGCAAATCCATCCCCAGCACTGGCCAGCAGCAATGCAAGATTCACAATGTCCCAGCACTTCAAGGCTTCCAATCTCCAGGTGATCCCAGGGAATGATTCGAGTATCATCCAGTGGAGATTTGAAATTCAGGACAGGTCTTTTATCAGGAGAAAGCCATGCAGGAAAGCCTCTGCTTGATCCCTTCCCCCAATTTTCACCTTGGATATTGAGTGACAGCACAGCCAAATAAGAATGACAGAATGGTTTGGGTTGGAAGGAACCTTAAAGTTCATCCAATTCCAGCCCCTGCCACAGACCATTTTTCCACACCTTCCACTATCCCATTTTTCTCCAAGCCCCATCCAACCTGGCCTTGAACACTTCCAGGGATGGGAGATCCACAACTTCTCTGAGAAACCTGTTCCAGGGCCTCACCACCCTCTGAATAAAGAATTTCTTCCTAACATCTAATCCAAAGCTGTCCTCTGCCAGTATGAAGCCATTCCCCTCTGTTCTATCACCATCTGCCCATGGAAAATATCACCCTCCCCTTTTTTGTAAGTCCCTTTTAAGTACTGAGAGGCCACTGAAGGAGTCGTTCATCACCACAATGATCCCTGGGGAGTTCACCCACCAAGGACAACGTGCTCATCAACAGCTTCATCGAGGCCATGCTGATTCCAAAGACAAATCAAAAAACATTTGGGATTATCCACTTCCAGGGCTGAAATGCTCCTAACTGGGATAGGAGATGCTGGGACATCAGACCCAGGAAGACTGAGTGCATCCAGCCCTGGATATCTGAGTGAGAATGTGCCACAGCCCCTGAATCAAAACCCACCTTCATTCCCTGGATCTGCCTCTGACACACGTCCGACCTTGAGAAAGTCATTTAATCTTTTTGTGCCTCAGGATCTGCATAAAAATAATTATTATGGCTGAGGCTTTATGGGAAAAGACTACTACCATATAAAACATCTTTCCAAAACGCCCTTTTCAAATCCTTCATCAGAAAAAAAAATCTACAGGGGGTCAGAATTGCAGAATCTTATTAAGCCTTTCCCAGTGCCTCAGTGTGTTTGACTAACTCTCAATACACACTATGCTACATTTAAATCAGAATTTGACGCTATGAATTCTACATAAAACCTTCCATCTTACACCCGTGGCAGCTTTAAGTTCTGATGACGAATTGTATCTAATTAGTTATTTTGTCATTTGCAAAGATAGCTGGATAATAAATCAGTATTTCTAGTTAGAAAACTTTGACTTAGCATCTCCCCTCCTTCTTAATCAACTTTTGAGCCATTCATTAGGTTTTCATCCAGAAATCCTTTTTCAAACCATTGTCAAGGCACCAACATTCTTCATGTTAAAATCAAGCTGGAGATTGGGCAGTTATTTTCTTATTTTAGGGAAAAAAAAAATCCCTGATTGCTGCCAGCCAAGACACCATAATACATTCAGCTTAAAGCTTATCTTCTGTAAAATAAACATTACTACAGTTTTTCACCTCCTTCTGAGCTCTCCAGCCAGAGATGCAGGGGTTTGTTGACAGCAGTGTTGGCCAGAGCAGCTTTTCTCCCTCTGCTTCTGGTTAGTATCTTTGGAGAAGATGGTCAGAAAAAGGGGGAGTTTCTGATCCTTCTTCATTCCTCAAGCTGGAATGGTCCTCCCAAGAGCAGCAGTCTTCACCATCCCAATACAGAGTGCAGAAAAAAATTAATGAAGGGATTGATCCATTCAGAGGGCTCTGTTCTTCCCTCCCACATCATTTCTCCTTCTCTCAAGGCACAAATTAGGAAGCAGATCTTTTATCTGCCACTCATCCCAAGTGCAGAGACAAAAGTCTTCTGAGTGGAGCCACCACAGCTCAGTCAGTGTCACAATTACTCCTGTCACTCACAGATTACATGATTCCTTCAGATTAAAGACCTCCTCGGAGCTGAAACTCTAAAACACCTCAGCATCACCTGCTCCTCACACAGCAAGAGAAGAGTTCATTCAGTAGCTTTGGAAGCTGCAGTGGTGGTTGTTGCTGTTCTTTAATGGACAAAAGAACTCTTCCAGGGCCAAAAAAAAAAAGGTGCTTGAGGTTTTTTTTGGTTTTGGGTTTTTTTGCATTACTTGTACCTCCAGTTATTTCAAATCAAAATACTGATTGTATTTTGATTTGAAATATTTGATCAGCTTTCTGATCACAGCTTGGATTTTCTTCACTGAGTTTCCAGCCAGAATGATCTTCCTTGCTGCATCACTGGAGGGTTTCTGGAACTCTTTGGTTGCCTCCAAGCAAGGACCTCAAGCCAACACTCAGGCCTGGGGGAGGGACCCTCCCTGTGCCCTACACTGCAGGGAAGGTCAGGATGAGCAGCCTGATTAGAAACTCAATGTCAGGAGCAGGATCAAGGGAAGTCTGGATGCACTGACCCTTGCAGGGAGCTCCATCACCCCATGGCAGGAGGATATTCCACCTTCAACTCAGTATCTGCCCAAAAAGCCCTCAGGGAGTGTCCAAGGGAGAACAAAGGAGTGTGCAGAGCATGCTGATGAATCCTAATGGCCTGACAGGGAGGGAAACTCATGGCCAGGACCATCCTCAGTGATTACAGGAGGTCCCAGGGCACCCAGCAGGGAGGGAAGTCCCACGTGGAGGACAAGAGCTTTGATGGACCATTCTGCTCTGCACGCTCAACTGTGCTGGTACTGAGCTTTATCACGATAAAAATCACAGAATCACTGAGTCACTTAGGTCAGAAAAGACATTTGAAATCAAATCCAACCATTAAGATCACAGAATGGTTTGGGTTGGAAGGGACTTCAAAGATCATTTCATTCTACCCTCTGCCATGGCAGGGACAACTTCCACTAGCCCAGGCTGCACCAAGCTCCATCCAGCCTGGCCTTGGACACTTCCAGGGATGGGGTATCCACAGCTTCGCTGGGAAACCTCTGCCAAGGCCTCACCACCCTTTCAATAATGAGGTTTTTTCCCCCTAATATCTAATCTAACCCTTCTCTCTCCCAGCTGAAAGCCATTCCCTCTTGTTCTGTCACTCCACAGCAGCAGGCAGATCGCAGCAAGCCTGCCCTGTTTTCCCAAGTTCAAAAACGAGCCCTGGATTCATTCATATGCACTTAAATCCTGGCATCTTTCACATGCCTGAAGGTTTCACCATCTTCTGAGATTTCTACTTGAATTACAGCAGCAGTGGGGAAAGAGTGAATGAGTCAGAGGCTGGAACTCTGCCCTCCTGCCATCCCCTGGAATCACACTCACAGATAACCTGAGGAGAGGCTGTGCCTCACGTGGCGCCCGCGATGTCCCATCCCAACAACTCAGCTTTCAGAGCTGGGGGAGGAGAAGTCAGACCCAGCTCAGGCACAAACCCAACCCTGCTTTCTGCTCTCCTGGCCTCAGAGTCTGTGCCAAGCTTGCAGGAGAACTTGAGGGAGTTGCCAGTGGGTCCTTGACATGAAGGGCAGGGTCATGGGGTGGTAAAACAACATGAGGAGTTTTGGATGGTCCTGAATCCCACTGAAAGGGGCTGAATCCCACTGAAATCCCACTGATCCGTGGGCTACCTCACACCTCTTCCATAGACACTATTACTTATCCTTCACAGCCCTTAGGGCATCAGCTGTTGAAAAGAAAAGCTCTGATACCAAGCTGGAGGGCTGCAGGGAACACAGAGATTAATCATGGAATTACAGAATGGTTTGGGTTGGAAAGGACCTTCAGGACCATCCAGTTCCACCTCCTGCCATGGGCAGGGACACCTTCCACTATCCCAGCGTGCTCAGAGAGCCCAATCCATCCTGGCCTGGAACACCTCCAGGGATGGGCCAGCCACAGCTTCAAGGCTTTAGCCCTGAAACTTCACATTTCAATGCATAAGCCAATCCTACAGGTCCAACCCTATTGTACATGCAGGTGAACCCAGTGAGAAGAAATTACAATGTCAGACTCCAGTGCAGAAGGCTGAATGATTTCTTTATTATAACTATACTGTAATACATTAATATACTATTTAAAGGAGATACTAAAGCTACAAACCTATTTTTTCTAACTGCCATATCTAACTCACTCCCAACTCGTGACCCTCTCTGAGAGCCCAGCCCCAGGTGGGTTGGATTGGCCATCAGGCTCAAACAATCCTCACCAGAATCCAACCCAGCAATCACCCCAGGTAAACAATTCTCCAAACACATTCCACATGGGAAAAACAAGGAGCAGGAAAATAAATTGTTTTCTCTTCCTTTCCTCTGTGCTCCTCTATGAAAAAATCCAGAGAGAGAGAAGAATGTGCCTGCTACACACCCCTATAAAGGCAGGTGAAGGGGGAATATTCCTATAGGTTGGAATATCTTATTCAATCAGAAACTCATTACAGTTGTAAAATACCTCTAAGATCATCCAATCCAACCATCAACAAACACCACCACACTCCTTCCTGACAGTTTTCCTGCTCCTTATCCTGAAACCAAGGGCAGAAAACCCCCAGAGGAGCTGGACTTCACATCCACTCTGATTCCCTCTTTGGTCAGCGGTGCTTTCTGCCCCGTGAAGCACTCAGGTGTCATCTTTGTAATGGGAATTTTGGTCAGGGAGATGGGGAGCGGAGAGAAAGCAAGAATCTGACACTTCTACATGCACCACATTCTAATTGGGGTCAAGGGATGCAACAGTTGGAGAGCAGCAAGTTATTTTCTGCATCACTGGCCTGTCAAAATTATGTTTTTGCTCAGAAATAAGGAAGGAAAAGGACAGAGTCTGGGAACAGCTCCCTGTCAAGTCACTTCTAGGAAATGTGGAGCGCCAGCAGCTGCCACCCTGAGCTGGGCACAGCAAGGTGCTCCATCCTCATTATCCTGGAGATGGTGGAGCTGTGATGGTGATTGGAGAACCTCAACCGGCCCCAACAGAAGGAGGAAAACCAATTTGAGGCAAAAGTAATCATTTTCACACGTAGCTTTGCCCATGAGGTGACACAATCCTGTTGACGTTTGGTGGACTTTGACTTCCCAGGAGTGTTTACCCAGTTCCTGAGGGCATCAGGGGTGAAGTAATCACCTTTTTCACAACACCTTTGCACTGTCAGGCAAATTTCCCAAATCCCAAAAAAATCCAGGCTCACCTGAGTGCAAAAGCCAAGCATTTCCCTCCCTTCCCAGCTCATTCCCAGAGAAAGATTGTGAGCCAGAATCTGGGAAGCTAAAGACCCATGTTCCAGCTGGTCAGTGGTGTGAGCCCAAATCCTCTGCTGGAAAAGTCTCTCCCTCATGACAGAACAGCTGCAGGCTTGATGTGGATGTGGAAGAAGAGAGAGAAAAGCTCTTGTGATGATCATCTCCAGCTTTGACTGGAGAGGACAGAGGGTCTGAAGGGCAGGATGAAAGTGAGGATAGGGACAGAGAGCTAAAATCTGTGAGAGGCAGGATTTAGTCCTGTGAGAAAACCGCAAAAAGCATTTTCATCACAGAGCTGGAGAGGAAAACATATAAAATTTGAGGCTATTATAAAAGTTAGAATGGCTGAACTGGGGATTCCAGACACAGATATGCCTGTGCACCCCCAGGAGGGATCCCTACACTGCAATGCCTCAATGAAACAGTTTAGATTTGACCCAAAATCTCACAAATCATTCCAAAAGCACAGCTCAGTGTTAGGTCAGGCTTCCCTGCTACATCACTGCATTAGCCCCACTCTGATGCCCTCCCCATGCCAGAAGATGCCCAGTCCCCCACCACAGACCAGAGACAGCACAAGAACAGCACCCAGCTAGAAACAACTCCATCCTCAGCCCTTTGTAAGCCTCCCTTCCTCATAAATGAGTGATGAGGCCCCTTTAATTGAATTAATTATGAATGCTGATCCCGGGATGAATTATCAGTGGAAAGCAGCAGCACCAGCACAGGGTGCTCACACAGCACTGCCTGCCTCTCCCCGCTCTCTGGTGTTTCCAAACCATGGGAAAGGAGGGAGGCAAGGGCCAGGAGCCTGATGGGATCCTCAGGAGCTCCTGCAACACCACCTCGCACCTGCTGGAAGCCTCCAGCACAGCCAGGAGGTTCTCTGGATGCAAAAATATCCCTTCAGATGGTGTGCGAAGGTTTTCCCTTTTCAAACCAAGACAGGCAGGTCTTGGAAAAAGGGTCCTGTAGCTACACACCACTTACTGAGAGTTTACTCCTACATCAATCAACTACCACAGCCTGATCCTGCATTACACAACTGCCATTAATACAGGCAGAAAATGAGTGGCAAGGCTGTTTTCCCAGTCCTTGCACTCTTACTGTGCTCAGCACCACGGCTTCTGGGGAGTGGATTTATTTACTACAACCAGTTTACGACGTGTTTATTCTCATCCACGTTGTGACCTTTGTGGCTGGGAAATAAGCAGTTATAAGAAGCAGCTAAAATAATACAAGATAAAATAAAATAGCTGCAGCGTCATTAAGGTGTAATTATTATTGAAATGTGACCTAAAAGAGATTCCATCTGTGTAAAACCCTCTTTCTTTAGATACACAGAGATAGATAATATTTAAAAATAAACAGCGACAGATCTCTCTCTTCCTCTGGAGGTGTAATTACACAGAGACATCATCTATACACAGCCACACTGGGTGTAAATTCCACCATGCAGATACAGTAGGAGGTGTATGCATGAGAAGAAAGTTATAAACTATATTTAAAACATGATCATTACTCAGAGTATTTGACGCCTTGAGTATAAGAGCTACATTTGCAACAAAATCATGTTCTGTTTGCTAATCACTCAAACACCAGTTTCCTATGAGCTTCCCCTCTCCTCCAAGCAATGGACTCAGCTATCTGAAAAGACCAAGAGGTATTTCCTGCTTGTCAATTAAAGGCAAAGCAGAACTGGCTGTACTCAAAATAACAAACAAAACCAGAGCAAATTCCTCTGAGCAGGGGCTGGGTGCTCTGTGCTGACTCAGCTCCCCCAGGACACAGAGCAGAAGGAAAAGCAGCCATCAGAGGAACACTCAAAAGGAAAACAAAACAAAAGACAAAACTAACATTGTCCTGCACCACTAAATCAGAGGAGGCAGCAGCAGGAGCAAATTTCACATAATCTGCTAATAAATCCCTTCATCAAATTTAGCTGCTCTGTATGGTGGAAGCACTTACAGAAAAGACATGCTCCATGCACTGGTTTTGCTGCTCTTAAAAAAAAACACAAAAAAAACCAAACATATGAGAGGCAATTTTTACACATCACTCCAAAGCTGGAGTCAATTCCCATCACAGCAAACAGAGGAGACTCAGGCTGGACATCTGGAGGAATTTCTTCATGGAAAGGGTTGTCAAACACTGGAATGGGCTGCACAAGGAAGGGTTGGAGTCCCCATCCCTAGAGGTGTCCAAGGAATGACTGGAGGAGGCACTCAGTGCTCTGCTTTAGTTGAAAACGTGGCCACAGGTTGGAGTTGATGGCCTTGGAGGTCTTTTCCAACCCAAATGAATCTGGGACAGTGGTTCTGTGATGCCTGTGGCATTGGGGGCTGTGGTTACACCCCCCCTCTGGGGTGGGATTAAAGGAGCAGCTGCATCCCACAGACACCTTGCACAAGGCAGCATTTGGGGATCCTGGGTTCACCAGCTTTGTGCAGACAGATGAAAACCCTCTCCTTGTTTGGGGTGATCTTCTCTCCGGACACCGAGCCAAAAAGTGCCTTTGGCCCAGCCCTAGGATGTCACCTCTGGGCTTTAGCAAGGACAACACCTGGTGGAGGAGGCACCTTCCTGGGTCTTAGTTTAGGTCTAGTTCCTGTGTCCAGCTCAGGTCCAGTTCCTGTGTCCAGTTCCTGTGTCCAGTTCCTGTGTCCAG
>QUSF01000020.1:12036327-12051502 GCA_003676055.1 Chloebia gouldiae
TTCCTGAGTCCTGCTCAGGTCCAGTTCCTGTATCCAGTTCCTGTGTCCAGTTCAGGTCCAGGTGATCCCACCTCTCCCACACACCAGCTCCATCCCTGTGCCACCAGCAGCAGTGAGGAACCCTTGGGCTGGGCCAAGCAGAAGATGATGAAGTCAAGGACGGAGCCTGCAAGGTTTGCAATCACAACCACACAAGGGGATGACGTGGCAGGGACAGAGATTTGACCCAAAATGCCTTTTCCAGTCCTACATGTCTGTACAACAGGGCAGGGCTCTGCTCCCTGACTCTTCAACAAGTCCTGATGTAGCAGTGTGGGGTCAGAAAAGTCCTCCTAATACAGAGCAGGTCACATTTTGGAGAGGACATTGATCTACCTCCTTCCTTGACCTGCTGTGGTTTGAAATGAAGCCAAGGAAGAAATCAGGAGCTAATCCAGCAGCTCTGGGAACGAAGCAGAGCGAGAGTTTTGTTTTTCATTACAAAGCCCCAACTGTGCAGAAATAACTGCAGAGAGGTGACTGGCAATGACCCTCCGGGGACAGCATGAATGAAGTTGTGGTGACAAGGGGCTCAAAGACAGAAGGAGAATGGGATAAAATGCAAAAGGGATGAAAAATATCTGGCTGATGCATCAGAGGCTGAAAGCAAAGGAAAGTGTGGCTGTCAGTGGCACAGAGACATCCCTGAGACTGAGAACCCTTGGCCTTCAGAATTCAAAAAGCACCAGCCAGGTGAGTAGAAGGGGAGCTGAGATGTTCCCAGGAAGAGAAAGGTGCTCTCCATTAGGCCAATTCTTGTGCAAAGATGGTTTTGAGAAATTTCACCTCAACAGATGTTACATCTCCTGGGAAAATCACTTAAGAAATAAAAATAATTACAAGGCCACGTGCATTTGGTGGCAGTGAATGACCACAGTGTCGCCTCTGTCCTTTTAAACATTTCTCTCTTTTAGTGGGAGAACCAGAGCCTTCAGGAGGAGCCTTGGGCAATGGGATGGCAGAGGCACCAAGGAGACACAAAACTCTGCCATGAACTCTGTGGGTTGAGGATGTTTTGTGTGAGGCAAGAAATCTCTTAGACGTCAGAATATCAGGATAGGGCACCAAAATTTGCAACCTTGAAGCCAGCCATGGCTGGGGAAACACAAGACCAGTGAAGACTCCTGAAGAAATCTGGGATCAATGAGGCTATAAAAGTAAAGAGGGTATAAAATGCCACTGCAAGGCACTCTGGAGGCTGTTTGAGCACCAAGCCTGCTTTCCCTGCCCATGCACACCCCGAGCACTGCTTCCCTCCTAACTTATTCATGATGCTCTGGCAGCCTCTCCAAGTTCACCCCAACACAGCTCATGCAAAAAACAAAAGCTGGGAGCATTACAAAGGGCATTTCCCCAGCGTGGCAGAGGAAGGAGGGAGCTCACAGTGCTTTTCCAGGGAGTGGTGCAGCCCCAGGAGCTGCAAGGGGCAGGGAGGGAAGGTTGTGAACTTCTGGGAAGCCAGGGCCTCCCACCGGGATGCAGAGTCGGCTCCAAGGAGGAGGAGGGTTTGAAGCAGAGCCACTGCGGGGAGCTGTTTCCAATCGGGATTCCAAAAAAACAGGGAAAGGGAGCCTGTAATCAAGCTGCAGCCCTTCCACCTCTGTTACCCCTCCTCACAGGCACACTCAGGCTGAAAAAATACAAATTGGCTCTCAGCAGCTTCCCTGGCAAAATAAAACGTCCTTTTATTTTTGCATCCTGCTCTGGCCACTGTCTCCTGGTTATTGGCAGCACGTGGTCGGAGTTTGCATCCTCCAGAGGAGCAGATATCCATGGAAGAGGCAGGAGGAGCGTGGTCACCTCCCTAACACCACGGGGCTGGTGTTCAGGCTGCAAAGGAAGCAGCCATGGAGACTCCTGCATCCAGGCTTTGCTAATTCCTTCACTTTTTTAATGCTGTTGTCAACCCTGGGAGATGTCCCCTCATGTCAGCACTGCAAGGAGGAGATACAACAAATGTGATAATGCCAGATGCTGCTGATAAGGGAGGGAAAAGAGGCAGGTAGGGCTGCTTGCTCCCCCCCAGGGAGAAGCAGTGAGATAAAAACACAGCTCAGAGCAGCCCGATGCCTTCCCTGTGAGGATCCTGATTGCATCTAACAGAGATTCTCTCCTCCTACCATTCAGCAATGTTCAACACTGACTTGCAGGACCCCAAAAAGATCTCCCGGACCTTCAAGAGGGCAGCAGAGTGCCTATCCTAAAGAGAGGCTGCTCCTGCAGAGAAATGGTGTGGATTTTTAATATTTTTAACAATAAATGGTTTTGGCTTAAGGCAAACACAGAAAGCGTGGAGGTATAAAACCTTGAAGAATATTCCCTTTAGTCCTGACTAAGATCATCCTGCACTATGTATAATTCAGGTTCTTGCAGCATTTCATCCCCTGCAGGCTCTGCCCTGAGGGGAAAATGAGGATGAAGGCAGAGCCAAGGGCAGCCATGGGTCAGGGTCAGCACCTGACCCCAGGCTGAAATCCAGCCCTGCTGCAGGGAAGGGGAGCAGGTGATGGAAACCCAAGCTGGGCTCCAGCTGCCCAGCTGCCATAAATAACACCCTCATGGCTCTCAGGGAAAACCAGGGCAACAAACACAGCATGGCTCTGGAAGCAGGGCACCCCACACACGTGGGGCAGGGCATGTCAAGGCCCAGGCAGATACAAACCCTGTGAAATTCATCCCAGCTCTTGGGCAGGCTGAGGAGAATAAGAATCCTTGGGTTCGGAGGGCTTTTTTCAGGGAATCTCTGGAAGATGGGGCTTTTGCTCAGCCCTTGTGAGATTTCAGCTGGAGAACCACACACAGCTCTGCAGTCCTCAGCAGAGGACATGGACCTGTCAGAGAAGGTCCAGAGGAGGCCATGGAGATGCTCCAAGGGCTGGAGCCCCTCTGCTCTGGTGTCCAGCCTGGAGAAGAAAAGGCTCAGGGAGACCTCAGAGCCCCTCCCACGGCCTAAAGGGAGCTTTTAGAAAAGAGGAAAAAATAACTTTTTACACAGGCAGGTGGTGAGCTCCTGGCATAGGATGCCCAGAGCAGCTGTGGCTGCCCCTGGATTCCTGGAAGTGTCCAAGGCCAGGTTGGACAGGGCATGGAGCAGCCTGGGATTGTGGAAGGGGTCCTTGCCATGGCAGGGATTGGAATTGCATGATCTTTAAGATCCCTTCCAACCTAAATCGTTCTGTGGTTCCATAGTCCTGACCTGGCTCTAGAAATCATTTAACTCCTTTGCATCCCCAGCCAAGGGAACAGATTCATTATTTCCTGCCTTTGGCAAATTGCTGAGAAATCCAAGTAGGGAGGTACCTTCAAAACTCAAATTGTGTTTTTTTCCAGGCCACCCTCACATCCACCTGCTCACAGCAGCCATGGCAAACACTGGCCAAGCTACAAATCATCAGGGAAGGAAGAGTGTGAATGTTGCAGCTTCCAGCTTCTCATGTGCCTCCTGCCTGGCCCACCCCGAGCATGCCAGCAAGGTTCAGCATTGCTTTATTTGAAATAAAGTCTCCCCACCTAATTTAAAAATACCCCACTCTCATGCCAACAATAACTCTCTGCCACGCCACGCTGGCTCTGTATTTATATATATATTTATATTCTGCCACACCCCCCTGCATCTCCCCCAACAGCACATCCAGTCCCATAAAAAGGGATTTTGTTGTTTTAACCTCATTTCTGCCCAGGAGTGAGTTCCAGCCCCAAAACCACACATCCACATCAGCACTGAATTTCCCCATGCTTCCTCCTCAAGCAGCAATGACAAGGCAAAGTCTCCCGAGGGTAAACACAAAGCTACAACCACTTCCATTTGAGCCATAATTGAAAATCAATAGGATTGGTGGCTGGAATTTTCATGTGCTTAAAGCAGAGGTCCGGGAGCCAGGAGGAGTCAGCAGCAGGAGTGATTTCTTCTCCCAGCCATGACCATAAGAAGAGATATTTTTTAGTTCTCTCAGCTTGTGATCCAGCACCAGTAAGATGGAGATAATCCAAAGTTGGGTTGGAATGCACCAGAGCTTCAAAAGTGCTGAGGCAGAGAGGTGCTGGGACACGCTCACAGAGGAGTTATTTTTAAATATATTGCAGCGAGAGGCAGCGAGGGATGCCGAGCCTCCCTCTTTTTTTTTTTTTAGGACCATCAAAGAAAACTCTGCATCAGCAATCCCTGCTCCACCTGACTGATGCCAAGGAGCAGCAGTGCCAGGACACCCCAAGTGAGCTCAGCATCCCAGTGCTGCCTTAGGTGGAATTACAGATAAAATATCCCAATTTGGAGTGGACCCACAAGGATCATCCAGTCCAGCTCCTGGCCCCAAAAAGGACCACACAAAAAAACCCACCCTGTGCCTGAGAGCATTGCCCAAACATTTCTGGATCTCTGGCAGCCTTGAGGCTGGGACCTCTTCCTGACGAGCTTGTCCAGTGCCCAGACATCCTCTGGATGAAGAACCTTTTCATGATATCCAGCCCAAACCTCCCTGTCACAGAGGGAGCCCATCCTTGCCATCAAAATAATGGGTCTTTTTACATTCCCTGACCTCTGGCACCCAGAGTCCCGGGAATGGTAGTTCCTCTTTATGGATATTGCCAGCAGGCTCTGGAATGAAGGGATTAATTTCACTAACAGGGTGAAAGACCATCGTGGAGGTGAAGGGGAAGGAAGGTGTAATTATTGATTTATCCTAAGTCAGGATCTGTGACAAGAGGATAAAGGTGCCACCAGCTACAATGTCTTTAAATCAATCAATCAATCAAAAAGCAAACTATTTCCTTCCTCAACTGCAGAGAATTCCACCATGCACTGCCCCACATCACCCATCAAAGAGAATAGGGTTTTAAGCAAACCAATGTTCTGGTGGGAACAGAGCTATCCCAAATCTGGAGGATTTGCTGCAACAAGAGACCTTGTCCCTCTGCCATGGTGTCCTGGGTTGTGAGATAAATGTGTGTTCTATTTCCACCTGTCAGAGGTGGGGCAGCTCGCTGCTGTCCTGGGGCAGTTTTTTCTTTATCCCTCCCACAGCCCATCCTCCCTCCAGGAGATCTCTGCTGTCCATGGCCACTGAGTGTCCCTGCAGGGCTGAGAAAATTCCAGCATCCATGGGGAGATGCTGCGCCCAGGGGAGGAGCCAAGAATTCCTACCTGGATCCAATCTGACCTGGGAACCCACAGCAGCCTCTGCCCCCTGCATTCCCAGGGGAGCAGCTTTCTTCCCCCTGCATTCCCAGAGGAGCAGCTTTCTCCCCCCTGCATTCCCAGAGGAGCAGCTTTCTCCCCCCTGCATTCCCAGAGGAGCCCAGGCCCATCTCCCCCAGCCCTGGAGCTCCAGAGGAAAACTCCCCCCTTGTGCAGGATCCCTGCTCCAGCAGAAGCACAGCTGGCACTGCAGGAGGGCTGAGCCCCCCTGGGATGGGGCTGAGCCACCTCCTGACCCACAGGGGCTCAGGGCACTGCTGACTCTGACAGGGGGTTGGTTTCTTTTTTGCACTATTGCATTTGTATTTTTAATTTTCCTAGTAAGGAACTGTTATTCCTGCTCCCGTATCTTTGTCTGAGAGCCCCTTAATTCCAAAATTATAATTATTCTGAGGGAGTGGGTTTGCATTTTCCATTTCAAGGGAGGCTCCTGCCTTCCTCAGCAGACACCTGTCTGTTCAAACCAAGACACGTGGGAACTGCTGTCCTAAGAGCCCTTTCATAGAACAGCAGGGACAACGTCTCATTTCTTCACTACAGCCGAAGCAGCACAGCTCCTGTGGCACTCAGGGTTGGTGCTGTGCTGACTCAGCTGCTTCACATCTGCCCAGCTCCTACCCGGCTCCAAACTTCTGCCAGCCAGGATCAGGAGCACGAATCCTGTGCTCCCAGGCAGCCTCAGTGGAAAGCCTCTTTTTCCCAGCACAGCTCAGAGGTGTCATTAAGAATCCAATCAATGTGACGTCATGGGTGTAATTGAATTATGTGTATGCTCAGCAGACCCTTTTCCACTTGGTATCCCCGTTGGCTAATGTTGAATTATGATGGATCATACACAGGGATATATGAAACATGCATGAATAACCCAAGCATGCATTTTTAATGATATGATCCTGATAACTTCTCCCTCCTAACAAAATCAAAACGAATTAAACACAAGTAGCTGTCAGTGGCATTGAATTAAAAAAAAAAAGGAAAGGAAACCCTCATCATTTAAATGGCAACACGAAATGCTCCCTGAATTGCAGGGTGACTGGGACCATTTGTTGTAATGATACCAATTAACATATCTATCTAAAGTTCTCAGGGCAAGAAGAAAGAGCAGCGTGGGTGATATTCTAGGTAGGGAAAGCAAGGTGAGGATATCGCATGGCTGGGAGTGAATAGGGCCAAAATGAATGGGGTAATTCAGATGAATGGTCTGACAATGGCTGGATAATCTCCCAGAAGAGCAGGTCCCCAGATGTAGGACAGAGCTTGCAGGCTTGTGACATTCATTAAAATAAAATAAGGGTGAAACCTGCAAACCCAACAGTCAGAAATGATCCAAGTCAGGCACAGGCCTCTGGATCTGGCTGGAGACGCTGCAGTGGCTGAGTCAATGGGAACATCCCAGAAGAATGGTTTGGCTACAGTGGCTTTCCTTTGGGGCATAGGGCATTTCTTGATGTTACTTCCATACCTGTATTCCCTGATTTAACTGTATTCCTGACTTAATCAGGCTCAATGAAGATGGAATCACTTGTAGGAATGCTCAGACATCTTAGATTTGCATTCTGAATTACAGCTGAGCTCTTCCAGCTCCAGTCAAGAGCCATCTTGTCCATCTCTGGACATGTCCAAGGCTGGACGAGGCTTGGAGTACCTGGGATAGTGGGAGATGTCCCTGCCCACAGCAGAGGATTGGAATTGGATGATTTTAACATCCCTTCCAACCAAAACCACTCCATGATTCCATGGCAAGGAGGCAACATGGCCCCAGGTCTGTGTGTCTGCATCTATCACAGCCATCCAGATGATCTTTTACCTTCGACCACAGCAATTTATCAGCATCAATTACCTAACAAGCTCTCATGAGCACTCTGTCCCTGGTTATAGCTCCAACTACCTGGGCTAACACCATTCTGATTTCGGAATCCCTGGGAAAAATGGGCAGCAGCTCTGCCAAAAAAAAAAAAAAAAAATTTAAAATCCAATTTTTAACGGTAAGTCCTTGGGGACTTCTAGACTTCTAAAGATTTTGAGTCATAAAGAAGAAAAATTTGTTCCCACTCTGCAGATCAGGAGTTTCTGTGTGTTCAGTGAAAATCAGACATTTCAGTCTGGTTGCAGATTTAGGATAAAGCAGTGTCACGGACCTTGTTCCTAATTGCAGACGGGCTGGACACGGTGGCAGAGGATGGAGCTGCCAGAGATCCCAGGATATGTCTCATAACAAGCTCATTAGCCCCAGCATCAGCTCCCCTGCTCCTCAAAAACTGACCCAGGGCCCTCGCAGGATTTGTGCTGGAGCAGCAAATCTCCTGGAAATCTCCTGTGAAGGGGAAGTCAATACACTTCATAACAGATGAGTGTCCTTTGCAATGAATAGTGAGTTAAATGAATAAATGAGAGATGTTTATCTCCTCTGAGGATCACCTCCTCTTGTTCTTTTAACAAGAATTTGGCATGCCAAGCACCACCAGCACATCCTGAAAGTGCTGGGACCAAGGGTAAAACACAATTTAGGGTGGAAACAGGGTCAGAGAAAAACCCTCATCCCCAAGTGCAGCAGAATAATTTGTTAATGACAACTTCTGCTTATAAAACAACTTATTTTTTAACAATATTTTATTTTTATTAATCAATTTCTGTGATTAAGGGAATAATTTTGCTTATAAAGCAATAATTTTGCAAATAAAGCCCAGGGACCTTGAGGTTTATTCCTGTTTGTGTAGCTTGGTGCAAGCCCAGAGTTTCTGCTGTGATTTCCCCCATGGAGTCACCCCTGCAGCAGGTCAGGAAGGGAATTTTGTGACTGTCCCCTTAAGGACTGGAGTTATTTATACAGAAAATAGGCAGATATTGCCAAGATCTATCCACAAATGATGCTTTGAATGCCACTGACTGTACACACAAGGACACCCTGGCTAGGAGGTGATGTGAGCCACTAAAAATTAAATATCTGCCTCTTTTCCAGGTAAATCCACTTTAGCTCAGAGCCTGAATGATTTTGCTCTCTCTGCAACTCTGAGATTTCCACACCCATCAGCAGAGCTGGGAGGATAAATACATTTATTGATTTGATCTGCTGGGCAGCCAAAGCCTACAGCTGGAGAATCAGAGTGGCACCTTCAGCAGCATCCACAGACACAACCACGGTTTGGTTGGAGCACCAAAACTTCACTTCCCTTCAAAACAACAGCAGAGATTTTTTGTAGGGAGCTCGTATTTATCAGGAGAGGAGGACTGGGAAAAGACACCTTGATTTCCAAGGATCCACACCTTGTAAAATGTCTGATTCTGATGCAGCAAGAGCTCAGCGCACCAAGTCACATCCAAGTTTTCCTGTCCATGGCTTTGAGTTTGTGAGAGAGTGGAAGCCCCATCCCTTGAAGGGATCATTGGTGACCAGAGCTGGGAACTGCCCTGCACAGACAAATCACCCCTCAAAAAAAGCATTACTGACTTACACCAAAAAAACCTCAAACTGAGGTGGGTTTTTGCCACTTTCTTCTTTACTCTGACTGCTCTGTTGTATGTAAATGCTAAATCATGGCATAATTTAGAGACGGGATTTTTTTTTCAGTTTAAAGAGAAACAGTTCATGTTTTATGAAGGAAAACCTGAACGAAAAAATGCTTCAGCTTTGTTAAATTTCAAAACTAAAATCACTTCATAAAAAGCTGCTCAAAGATGGCACATCACTGGGAGATATTAAAATGCAGACAGCAGGTTTTTAACTGTTCCAGGGAAACCTTCCTGTTGAGCAGAACAAGGGCCACGGGGTTAAAACACAGCCATCATAACCTTTATTGCTTCATTTTTGTGAAGTCATTAACCACAGGAGGACCCCAGATGTGCCACAGCTCTGGCAGCTGGAGTGAAATTCAATCCCCACATCAGAACCTAATTTATGACCAACCTGTTGGGAGGGGGCAAGGAAATCAGGGATACACAGGGAGCTGGGGAAAGCCTTGTGTTGACAGAGCTCAGCCCAAGCCCTTGCACAAACACACACGGGAGGAGCCCCCGCTCCCATCAGGGAGTTCTTGCACGTGGAAATTTCTGCATCTGAAAGCAGCCAAACTCCAACACCACCCAGCTTTGAACTCTGGGCTCAGCAGCCTGGGAAGCATCAAGATAAAATCAAAGGGTGGTTGTGCTCAGGACAGGCTCATTGCAAGTGACAGCCCATTCCCCAAAAAAATTCAGGGACAGCAGAGCAGGGATGGGGAGAGGGGCGCGATTTGCCCGAGGTCGTGCTGCAATCAGCAACAGAGCCAGGAATAGATCAAGGCTTCCTGCTCTGCCATGATGTCACACTGGGTTTTTTCTGACCACCCCTCATGCTCTCCACATCACCCCCAACCCAAGCTGGCCTTTCCCATCCAATCCTTCTGTGGAATATGCTCCTCTCCACACTTACCCCTTTCAGGGTCTGCTCCAGTCACTTTGCCCTTTTGATTGCAAGTTCCTGGGTGTCAGGGCCTACTGCAACTGCAGCCATGCACCTGAAAGCATCTTGATTTCATCTTTGCATGCCTAAGTACTTCTTTAATCCACCCCATCCTGCCAACTCGAGTCTCCAAATCACGTGGAAGTACTTTTGGCATTCCAAAATATCCTCAAGCGTGCCATGCCACCCAAAGCATCCTGTGGTGCTGCTGATGCCTTAAGTAGGCTGAGCTGGAGCAGAGGCTGGGCAGAGCTAAAGAACAAATTAGGGATTTATTCAAGGATCTCCTCATGGATCCACCTTGGGCAGCACCAGAGCCCAGCCAGGGCTGCTCCCAAATGCCCCAAAACGGCCCCAAAATGCACGAGCGCTCCCGGGGGCTCTCCCTGGGATCAGCTCTGCTCCATTGGCACCTTGGAGTTCATTGTCCCATTCCAGCTCCAGCCCAGGCAGTCCCACCCTGCTGGTTTTTCTCTCTCCAGCCCGCGGGGTTTGTGCTGCTGGGCTGAGATTTGGATCGTTTGTCCTTGGTCCCAGCTGGAGCAGGAATTGTTCTGTCTCCTGCTCTGTGCACAGAGCTCACCATCCCCAAGTATGAAGCTCAGACCCGCACACTAAAGCAGCTCAGAATGTGAAAAATATAAAAGCTAAACCTGAGGCATCAGTGCAGCCAAACTCACCTGTGACTGTCAGGTGTGTGATCCCACGGAGATCCCAGCCTCCTCAGCCACTCCTAACTCCCTGAACTCGTCACTCCTAACTCCCTGAACTCGCTGGCACTGCCCCTGGTCACTGCAGGTGCCATAAATCCTGCAGGCTTTCTCCCCCTTTTAAGCAAAACTAAAGGTTTTCCCTCAGCTTTTAGCAGTTCATCAGGGAGAGTTTGTAACAGCATCAAAAGGAATCCATGGATTAGGGGCTGCTGATGTGCCAGGTCTGTTCCAGTCCCATTTTCTCCCTAAACCACCCCAGTTGAAGTTGCAGCCCAGTGTCCCTACTCTCGAGCCAGCTCCTCTATGTTCTTTGCCAACTCCAGGTAAGAGACCCTGACCTTCACAGAAAAGGTTGAATTCCACCTGCAGTAGAATGAAGAATATATGAAGGACCAAAAGAAATGGCCCCATCTGAACATGTTAATCAAATTTCCAGCAGGAAAACCCTGCATAAAATAACCCTGCACTGAGCTTTGCTATTATCATCATGTTGGAGCACCTCACAACCACAAATGGTTGATGAGACCCTTATCAAAGCAGAGAAACACCATTACTGTCACTTACAGCCAGGGAACAGAGAAATAAGAGATGTTCACATCTCAACAAGTTGTCCTCAGCTCCCCTAAGCTCTAATGGAGAGAAAAAGAACCTTTTTGGACAAAATTCACCTGCCCTGCTCTAGGGCAGTTTCATTCTCTTGCAGAATGAGATGAGTGGTGTGCTGAAACATCTGATTTCTCTCATTGGAGTGGGAAGGAAGTTGGCAGAACTTCCTGGGAATGGAGATTTCCCAGGAAATTTCCCAGGCTGAAGCCCCACTCTCCAAAAGCCAGGTCCATAAAAGTCAGTAGCAAAGCAGGAAGCGAGTTCAGGATTCTTATATTTTAGTCTGATCAAACTATAAGTGGCCATCAAAGGTGAACAGAGCCAAAGGGTCACCCCAGGAGTAAAAAAAATTGTGGGGGCTTGAAGGAAGCCCCTTTATGAAAAAGGAACAGAGGAGATGGAGGAGGGAAAACTGGAATATCCTAAAAAGCAAGTTTAAAGGACATTCAGGCAAGGTGATTAGTGGAAGAAAGGGGATAGATGACAGAACAGCAGAGCTGGGGGTCACACTGCTCATAAAACACTGCAGATGTGAGCATAATCCAGAAGGAACACACACTGACTGGCCCAGTGAATAGATATGGGAAAAACCTTGCTAAGACACCATCCCCAGTCCAGATATTGTAAAGGAGGAACTCAGCCCTGCCCCAAACATCATCCTCCCACCCCACTCTTCATTTTAATAACAGCAGGATAAACAGGGAGAGCAGACAGACAACCCTGAGATCATCCAGAGATCACACAGGGAACACAGCTGGGAGCAGATCCCACTGCAGCCTGAAACCCTGAGAGTGAATTTTGGGGAGTTTGACTCTGATTCCAAATTTCACAGCTTATTTTTAATTAAAAAAATAAAAACAGAGAAGTAGGTTTGGGAGCCAGGTGACAAGGCTGACCTGGAGGGAGGAACTGCAAGGTGGCCACCAGCACCTTTCCATCAGCAGAGTGAAAACAACACAAAGCAAGGGCTCATCTCCCCGAGCAATCAAAGAGCAGTTAATGAAATCACCTGCCACAGAGAATTGACAAAACATAGAAAAGAAGTCACTTCAGAGTCTGCCAGAGCATCCCTGGCATGGACAAGGGGATATATTTAGTGCCAGTGATCTCATCTTTCCTAGCAGTGAGGAGAAGGGCAGCACTGCCATGGCAATGTCAGGGAGGGCTTGGGGAGGGAAGAGCCCGAGATTTCCTTAACAGGGAAGGAAGCAGCACAGAGGCTCCACCACAGGGCAGGAGACAGGCAGGGGCTGCAAAACGAGCAAGGTGAAAACCCCAGGAGGCAAAAAAAAACCCCCACAGATTATCAATATTGATTAATAAAAAATGGCAGAATCTGTGTAATGGCTTTGGGGGTGTTCAGCTCCTGTTGCCACATCCCAGCCTGGGACAGCTCAAAGCTTTTCTGGAGGGGTTGAGCTCACATCCCCCTTGCCAGATATCCTGGTTCAAGCTAAAGATTAATCCTTTTTTTAACAGGGCATAAAACACCTTGGTGAACAGCCCTGCACCTGCCCTTCCACTCATTGTGCTGACAATTTGTTAAAGCAGAGCATTGCAATATTAATTACAACAGATCTTCCAATCTCCTGCCCTCCAGCTCTGCTTTACAGCACTGCCTGTCCCCTAAGAAGAACCAGATTCCTCGAAAAACTGAGAGGTTGGCTTAAAAATCATGAATTAACAATCAATTCTCAGCTTTATCTTGCTATTATAGTTACCATCAGTGTCAGGGTGTGTTTGGGACTGAATTTATGTTATATTTACCTGCATCCCTTCAGCCCCCTCCCCTCAAACAAGAATATCCCAGTCATGTGCCCCAAAGCCAAAGGCACATTTTACATCTCTACATGAACAGATGTAATACACCAGGGCAGTCCTGCACTGCTCACCACATTAAAATATATTCTTTTCCTGCTATATTATGATAATTTATTTCACTGTTGGGGCTCCCAGGTGAGTTCAATCCTCCAGCTTCCAAGCAGACAAAAATGCTAACCCGGCAGAAGAAGTTTAACAAAGAGACTAAAGGCAGCAGTCTCGTAAGATGTCCCACCTCTCCACATATTGCAGACTAAGACAGACGTGCAAGGAAAACAGAGACATACAAATTTGCAAACATTTTCTCTTTTTTTTTTTTCCCCTTTCTCTCCATTAATAGAAAAATTAGCTAAAAATTCAGAATTTAGGTGGGATTTGGGGAATTAATTTACATCATCGCAGGGGGAGAAGGGGCTTGAAAGCATCAAAAGATTTTGACTTTTCCATCTCACGGTAGAAATATCTGTGAGAGGAGAACTAATTAAATAAAAATAAAAAAGAAAGGAGGGAAAGGGAGGGGAGGAGGTCAAATAACCATAAGTGGTTGTTTCATAGACCGTACAACTTTCACAGCTTGTTTGTTGTGTTGAAAAAGAGAGGAGGGAGAAGCAATCAGCTTTGATTTGGCACGGGGCTGCGTTTGGGTTGGGTTTATTTATTTCTTGTAAAACGCTGCTCCGTTCTGTAAATAAACAAGAAAATGAGTTATTCTCATTGTGAGACACTCCAGCCTAGCAGGATGCCAGGGTCCCAGCTCTTCCCAGAACACAGATGCTGTCTGAAGGGCAGGAGAAGCGTCCTTATCACTCAGGTTCTCTCTGTGTCCTCAACACCTTCCCTTAGAGCCCGAGGAGATCAATCAGTGCCGCAGGAAACCCGAGAGAAACCCACAGAAGTTTGTGAGCAGTGGGGGGGGTGGAAAGATCAAAGTGTCTGTGGTGTGTGAAACCACATCCACCCCAGCAGATATCACAAGCCATAAACTCCCCCTGGTAACCCAGCCCTGATCAACCACATGACAAACGCAGGGAGATTTGCACAGTGCCAGTCGTGGTGTTTAATTAGATTTCATCAGGAGGGGTCCTGAAAAATTCATATGATGAGGTCTCTACCAGTCCTGGTGATAACCTTTTTCAGCTGGCATTGCTGGAATTTATTGCCAGCTTCAGTTTACAGAAAAAAAAAAAAATTAAAAAAATTACAAGAAGTCAGAAGGATGACTCCAGAGCACATCCATGAGGATCTCAGCAGGGTGGGATGCCAGCACAGCTGGCAGGAGAAGCAGAGGTTTGACAGATTCAGTGTTCTGAGGGCCTCTGCTGCAAAATCAACCCTCAGCAAAGCTTCCCAAACCCACAAACCCCCCCAGGAGCTGCTGTTTTGTTATCCAAAGTGTCCCAGCCCTGAGAATCACCAGCAGAACACGTTCAGCACGACAGAGTGTAAGCAGAGCTGAAACCCACAGAGGACTTGCTCCCAACTTTTTGCTTCTTTTGGCACCCCCTGGGGTCCCAAACCATCTCTCTGTAGAGCCTTGGAGTGTTCCACGGGATTCTAGCACACAATTCCAGGCTGGCTGCTCCAAGGGGGATGCCAGCTTGGTGCCTACTGGATGGACAGCTCTTAGGGGTGATGTCCCATGGGATTAAGGGGTATCTCCACAAACACAGTCCTGCCACCTCTAGTCAAGTATGGACACCAACCCAGCTGGCAAACCTTTTTTTTGGGGGGGGGGGAGGGTTTTGAATTCAAATATCTCTCCATCTCTTTATAATTCAACACCTCTTTTAGTTCAGAGGAGGAAAAACCATCCTTGGTGCTATAATGACATTGTCCAGAATGAAGAAATCCAAGAAATTAAGAGTCAAATAATGAGAAAAAAGTCATTGACATCAACCTAGACTTGACACCACCAGGTTACACTCAAGTCTATAGGTTCAGCTTCTGCTGCCACAGCCAGGAAGATTCTTTTGGGTCACCCTGGTCACAGCATCCCAGGGGGACTTGGCAAATCTCATCTTTGATGAGCTGCCCTGGTCTAGCCTTCACTCCATATTTCTACACCCCTCACCCAGCAATCAAAGCCTTCCTAATTCCAAAAAGGGCCAGGAACCTGCAGCCCTTCCATATGGTTCCATTTAGGAGAGGTGAGAGGCCACTGACAGGGTTTGGGAGGTTAAAGGAAAAAAAACCCCAAAGCAAAACAAAAAGACAAGTGTCAGAATAAGCAGGAACAGATCCCGAGTCCCACACAGCAACACAAATCTTCTCTCCCACAGACACCAGATGGGCTGGGGCCTCCAAAGACCAGCACAGCTCCTCACAACAACCAGAAATCCAGCAAAGCTTGCCTCCAAAAACCAG
>QUSF01000020.1:12051512-12130025 GCA_003676055.1 Chloebia gouldiae
TCCTCACAACAACCAGAAATCCAGCAAAGCTTGCCTCCAAAAACCAGCACAGCTCCTCCACACCAGTCCAACCACCAGCAATCCAGCAAAGCCTGAGCACTCTCCACCACAGAACGGGGCATGACAGAGCCAAAGAGTTGTTAAACCAAAATGAAAGCAGCATGAGGGGAAGGGCTCAAGTTGGAAAGGAGCCAGGGGGATTTTATTCCTGATTTTATTTCTCAAGCCTCACCAGCAGCATTCACAACTCCTGGATATGCTGGTGGCATTGAAGTTCCCTCACAGGGTTCACAACCTCTGCACTGATCAGGAGATCAGGGGAGAAGTGGGGAGAGATCTTCAAACCATCCCCAGCCCAACAAAGGGAGGCACATTCCTTTTTGCCTTCAAATTAACAGCTGGCTCATAAATCAAAACTGTGGTTCCTACACTTCCTTGTCATTTGAGGGAAAAGTTTTTTTTCCAAGGGTCCCTCCTGCAAGTTGTGGTCACTTCTCCAGCTCCAGCAACATAACTAATTACACTACTTTTGTTTGCTCTGAACTCACCCTGCCTGTGCCAGGCCAGGAGTTGGACTCTGATCACCACCACAACTGCCTAATTATGGGTTACAAACCAAACAAAGCCTCCCTCAGCTTGAACATCAGCAGAAAGGAGGAGAAAATTACTATTAAATATGCATTCCCCTGTGTTTCCTCAGGGGTACCTCCCACAGCTGCTCTCAAATTAGAGGGTTCCTAGAGGTGGGCTGGGGGAGCTGCTTAAGGCAAATTGTTTTCCTAGTGCAATAGTCAGAGAACAAAACCTGCAGGGCATGTGTTTACTTAAGAGATTTTTTTTTTTGCATTCACACACACATTTGCACAAAATATATTTCAAAATTATGTGTCTGTAGCTATTCTGTTTTCAGCCCCTCCAGCCCTGCTCAGCAGGGATTTCCAGCTCCTGGGAGATGAGCTAAAGGTGTCAGCCCTGACTGCAGCAGCTACCTGCAGGAAACAGCCCAGCCGAGACTCAACAAAGCAGAGTCAACGTGCAAAGTGAAGAGTGGGGACATGAAATTTCTGTGCCAAACATTCCCCACAGGCACAATAGGATCCTGTAAAGAGCTTCAGAGAACCACAGAACATCCTCAGTTGGAATGGACCCATAAGGATCATCCAGTCCAGCTCCTGGCCCTGCTCAAGACACCCTAAAATCCCACCCTGTGCATCCCTGAGAGCATTGTCCAAATGCTCCTGGAGCTCTGGGAGCCTTGGGAATGTGACCATTCCCTGGGGAGCCTGGGCAGTGCCCCACCACCTCTGGGGGAAGAACTTCTGCATCTCCAACCTGCACCTTCCCTGGCACAGCTCCGGGTGTTCCTTTGGGTCCTGTCCCCGGTCACAGGGAGAGGAGATCAGTCTCTGCCCCTCAGGAGGAAGCTGCAGACTGCAATGGCTCCTCCTCCCGGGGCTGAACAAACCCAATGACCTCAGACACTCCTCAAATGGCTTTTCTCCATCTTCATTGCCCTCTTTTGGACACTAATGGCTTTATAATTATCTATTTTTTTTATACTGTGGCATCCAAATTGCACACAAGACTTGGAGTGGGAGCAAAGCAGGACAATGCCCTCCTTCAACCACCCAGCAAAGCTGTTCCTGATGCCCTCCAGGACATGGTTGGTCCATATTCCACCTGGCATTGAGCAGGAGGAGAGGGGCTGGAAGCACAAACCCCTGAGGGAGCTGGGGGTGCTCAGCCTGCAGAAAAGGAGACTCAGGGGTGGCCCCATCGCTCCCCACAGCTCCTGAGCTGTGCCTGTGCCCAGCTGGGGCTGGGCTCTGGCTGCAGGCAGCACTGACAGCACCAGAGCTCACAGCCTCACGCTGTGCCAGGGACATTCCGCTGGGACAGCAGGAAAAAGCTTTTCCAGAGAGGTGCCAAAGCTCTGGGATGGCTCCCGGGGAGGTGGTGGAGTCACCAGCCCTGGCTGTGTTTGAACAGCCTGGATGTGGCACTGGGGGCCAGGGGCTGCCTGAGCTGTCGGGGCTGGGCAGGCTCGGTGCTCCTGGAGCTCTCTCCCAACCCCGGGATTCTGGGAATTCTGTGAAACCAAACCTGGATCTCGGTGCCAAGGTTCCCATCCCCAGCAGTGCCCAGCTCCTTTCCCCTGCCCACCCATTCCTAAGGACAGGAGCTGCCAAACTGTGGTGTCAGCATTCCCCATCAGCAGCTGAGGCAGAGATCAGGCACTGGCCAGAGGGAGAGGGAGGAGGTGAGAGAGCAGGAGCCGATTTTGGGCACAGATACAGCAGCAGGATGGTGAAAAGAAGAGATGGATGCACAGCTCCTTATCAGGGACTTGCTCTTCTTTCAACTGGCTCCCTGATAACATATGGAGCTTAATCAAATATGCAAATGATGTCCTATCTAGAGACAAGGGAAACAGAGAAATAAACCCAGAGACCATGCATGAAAACAAGCTGATAAAATAAGGGAGTGGGGAGAGGGTTTCCTCTTTTTGATAAAATTATTTCAAAAGATTATATTAAAGCAAAACTAATTAGGAGAACTGCACTTAAGCCGACTTCCCTTAAGAAGGGTCAGCAGGCAAGAGGCATTCAAATCAAAAGCAGATGCAAGAGGCACTTCAAGGGCTCCCTGAAAAGTCATTATCCCAGTCAAAAAGGAAGGGGATAGAGAGGAGGAAGGCATCACAAGGGCCTTTTTGGCTAGGCATCCATCCGGGAATTCACTGGAGTGTGTGGAGAGCTAAAGAGCCTCTCTTTGTCACCCTGGAGAGCAGAAGGAGCAGGTGAACACCAAAACTGATCACCTGATGTTCCAGCCACAGCATTAGCCTAAGAACAAAGGGACAGTGAGAAACAAATGGACCAGAGGGACACGGGAATTAATCTGTTTTCCTTGTATCCCACTCCTGCACGATTTCCATCAGCTGTGCTGCTGTTCTGCAGCCTGACACCCCACAGAGCTGCTGACACCATGCAGAAAATGACCTGCCACCAGCACAGGGCAGGTGACACAGCCAGCACAGCCAGCTGTCCCCAGGGAGGCTGCAGGACCCATGGATTCCAGCAAGGAACAGGCAGCAGGACATTGTTACCTGTCTCCTCATGTTTGGTTTTGTCACTGACGTCCCCCTGCCTGCTCAACGCACATCCTCAGCCCTCTGTGGGGAAATCCAGCTCTGCAAAGCTGTCAAGTGCAGGCTGCATTTAAAGGAAGGGTTGGAAGAGATGGAAGTACAACCTGCTGCCTTTCCCTGCTGCAGTGGGCTCACTGGAGCCTGCTCTTTCTCCTGGAGCTGGGAGTGGAAACACACAGTGCAGAACTGCTGGTGTAGAATTTGGAGGGATTAGACAGTTATTTGCAAATCTCGCTGCATGATCACAAGATTCCATCTCTGACAAGACTCTGAGTCACAGCTAAAACAGAATATCCAAAAAAAAAAAAGAGCAGCACTCAACTCATGTAGGAAAAGCACCCAGCAAAAGCACAGCTCAGCCAAACCCTGCACACCAGCACGGAGATTGCTGAGTAGTCAGAAAGCAGAGAGAGGTACTCAGAGGAGAGACATGGAAAATTAATTGCTCTCTGCCAAAAACAGGCGCCAGTTCTTCCCAGGAACAGCCTTCATGTCACAGGAAAAAATAAAAAAAAATAATTTTCCTACTGCAGTTAGACACTGCAACAAGCTGCAGTGTGAGGCAGGGCCAAGTTGTAGCTGGAAGTCCCAGAGCAATGGAAATGAGGGAAATGAGGGATGTGAGAGGCAAAGCAGCCACCAGCAGTGATGGAACCCTTAGTGGGATTTCTAACAAGGGCTGGCTGCTCCACTTCAGCAGCAGAGACTGGACAGAGCCCCTCTGATGTGGGTTTAGGGCAGAGGATGGATCACAGGCTGGAAGGGACCTCACAGGTGCTCTAACCCAACCTCCTGTTCAAAGCAGGTTCTGCTGTGAGATCAGCCCAGGTTGTTCTGTCCCTTCTGGCCTTGAAAGTCTCCAAGAACGGGAACTCCTTCTTCAAGGTCCTCATGGACAAAAAGCTTTTCCTTCTTTCCAACTGGAATTTTTTCATGCCAACTTATGGCTGCTGTTCCTCATCCTCTCCTCACTCACCAACATGAAGAGCCCTTCTCCAACTCTTCAGTAACCTCCCTGTTGGCATGGGGATGCTGTAACCTAGTCCCTTCCACATTTTCTCATCTCCAGCCTGAATAAGCTCATTTCTCTCTTCCCCTCCTCTCAGGGCAGGTTCTCCAACTCCTGGCCAAACTCTTGACCCTTTCCTGAACTTGTTCTGGTTGTCAACAAAGCTTTTGTCCTGAGTAGCCTGAAACTGGGTGCAGGATCTGGATGTGGCCTGGCAATTGAGCCCAAGGTGATCACATTCCCTCCATCTACTGGTGGCACCACATTTGCATATCCTGCATCTTTGATTTCACCCATGGGAACTGAATCCATTCATGTTTAGGTGATGTTCTAGGCCCTATGATTATTTACATGACCCAGGAGAAATTGTGCCACTGCCCAATGATTCCCACATTGATTCCCACCACCCCTTTCACCCAACGTGAGTGCCAAGTTCACCACAGCTACCAAAACCACAACTTTGAGTGCTTCAGCCAGAAAAATTAACTAATTTACAGGCACCCAAGCTGGCAACAAGCTCTCCAAGAGGGGCTGCACATCACAGTAGGACACAGACAACTGCAAACCTCAAATTCTGACAGGAACCAGCATCACTCCATCACAAGTCAGTGAAGCACCTGGACTCCTGCTGGCTCAGGAAGCTGTGAGGAGAGGCCTGGGTGAACCAGCCCCTCTTGCAGAAACCATCTTCCCAGCAGGAGCCAGAGCCTCTCCAGCATGTTTTCAGAGCAGCCAAGTCCACCTGCCAAACAGCTGGGGGAAAAAAATAAAATTCAAAAGATCCTCAAGTCTTTAAAGGCAGCAGAGGGAAGGAGCAGGGAGCTGAGTTTCTTACAGAGCTGTCCGCTGCAGAATTCCCTCCAGGGAGCATCAAAACTGAGCGGGGCTTCTTGTTTTGTGTGTATTCAGAAACCCCCTGGCCTGGAGAAGCAGTGGGGATCTCTGGCTGTGCCTGCAGCTACCACCAGACTGACATTCCATGCATGGCAATCCCAACGCCCTGGTTGGAACTGGGACACCAATTCCATGGGCAGGGACACCTTCCATTCCACCAGGTTGCTGCAAGCTCCATCCAACCTGGCCTTGAAGGTTTCCATTCCCAACTTAGCACTTTCCCAACACTGCTGTGAGAGGGCCAAAGTGAGAACTGCAATTCCCAGCTCCCAGATTTTAAATTCTCCCTGTGGTGCTTCGTCTCTGGATCCAAGCAGAGCAGGGTGCCAAGGGCTATGGGGTATCCAGAGGATGGATAACCCATGGAACTGGGCAATACTGAAGATGTTCTCCTCAACAGAGTTGCTGCCTGGTGGGAAGTGCTGGCCAGATTTCAGAGCTGTTGGAACCAAATGAAAACCTTCACCCCACACAACATTTCACATCTAAAAACCCTTCAAAGACCACAAAATGATTTGGTTCGATAAGAAATGAAATGTAGCCCACAGAGAAGGTGTTGGTTTTTAAGTCAAAGTTCTCTCTCTGCAAGGAATTCAGCATAGAAAAGACTTTGAGTGAATTATTCGGATGGAATAAAAAGAAACCAAACAATGTCTTACAGGGAAGTTTCAAATAAAGGAAAATTTCTATTACTCCATTATCAAATAAACATTTCAAAGCAGACCAGAGCTCTTTTTTGGTGACAAATGCAATTCCTGGGGCAGCTCCCAGGCTGACATTTTTGTAAGCTCAACTCACCCTTTACACCTGCACCTCCACACAGAATTATTGCAGGTAAGTTGTAATTCTTTGACTGGAAATGATCTTCACAGAAACAACTACCCATAAATTAAATGCCTGGGGAAGGAATACAAGGAATATGGAATACTGCTCCACTCCCTTAGTGATGCCAGGTGTTAGTGGCACCAGGAAGAAAATCCAAACCAAGCATGTGGGGACATCCCTGCTTTTCTCCTGCCACTGGAGTGAAGAGCAGAGTGTGGAACGAGTGAGCAAAGGAAAAATAAAAAGCCAGGGAATTTTGGCACCTGCCTGTTTTACAGCAAAGTGGTTTGTAGGGAGAACATCTCCAGGAACAGCTCCTGTGCTGGTTGCAGGGAGACAAACCAGACATTTGTTAAACTCAAGGGAGTTTCTTTTTGCATCTCCTGAAAGAAATCACTAAAAACTCCCAGGGTTGTCAACTGCATTTCAGCCACAGGATTTGCCTGAAGCATTCCCCAGGGTACAGAGGGGTTTGCAGCCAAGGAAGCCCATCGGGATCCCTGGATTACACTAAAACTGTCTGTACCACCAGAGTGGTACAAACTCATGGGAGCACCATGGGACAGCCAGCACAGGAGGAATCAGACTCTGGGTTCTAACCAAAGCACAGCAAGATTAATTATTTCTCATTAAACAATGCCATGGGTGGTCAGGAGCTGGTTTTCCATCCCACCTGATCTGTTAAGCTGTTTGAGGTGATCACACACCTCACAGCACTTAATACATTCTTTTTCTCCAGCATTCTTTGAGCAAGGAAAACATTCCCTGCCATTTGCAGGAGAGAAAATGAGACATGGAAACACACCAGCAGTTCCTGGCAGAGCAAAGGACTGAACTCTTCTCTGGGCCACCTTTCTCCATCCTCAAGAAGCCATAAATCCTCAATAAACCTTTAATGCAAGGACAATGCTTTCTATGTGTTAGACATGGAGAATTTTTCCTTTTCCGTAGCTCTTCATTTTTTGTATTATTTCTTCATTCTGCAAGGCCGGGCTGTGCTGTGGACAAGGCAGCAGAACTGGAGGGAATATTTCTCCAGCACATTATTCCTGGTGGACTGCACATGGAGCTTTGTGAATGAGCAGAGGTTGCAAAATGTATTTTGCCTGGGGCAGTGAAATAGCTGGGGCCAAGCGTGTCATTCGGTTTCACTCACACTTTCTCTACCCTATCTCTATCTTGGTTTTTCCTTTTCTTTCCCTCTTTGTTGTCTTGGTTACATGGGCAGATTCCTGATACTCTGCTAGTATTCATTTTAATGATATGTTCCTGTAAAGCACAATATTTTCCTTCAGTTGTGTGTGCCACTGGATAAATTCCTTTGACACATGTGACATTTGTATATCAACTACCAGATATTGCTTTATGACTGTGGGTATTTTGCAGAGCATTCATGGATCGCATAAATCAAAATCTGATGCACAGTCTGCCACTTTCAAATATATATATAAAAAAAAAACCCACACAGAGGAAAATACTGAAACTGCAGGAAAAAAAAAAAAGCAGCAAAGTTTCTCCAAAACCATCTTGTAATGACTTGCAGCAAGTCTTCGGAGCACAGAATAAATCCTGCTGTCTTGGGGATAATCTCAGAACTCCTCTTTCATGCCATCCAAAATATTCCACTGCAGCTTGACCAAGGAGCTGCACTGCACCAGGAGAAGCAGCAGAGTGTGACACGCCTGGTAGGACCCAACAGCACAAACAAACAAAAAATCCCAGCTCCTGGGATTTGTCCAGGAGTTTCATCTAATCCTACAAGGCTTACTCCAATTTACCACTGTTTTTGAGCAGAAAACAAACTTTGTGCTAAAATAATGGATTATGCTGGAGCTGCAATCCCAGTGCAGCGTTTTCCCGGCAGCACCTGATTGATGAGCCAAGGTGGAAAACAACATCCAAAGGTTCATGGCAAGGGTCAGGGAGCATCAAGGGAAAGTCCTGAGTGCCAAAGCACCCAGAGGAGGTGACAGGTTGCTGTCCCAGGGTCAGACACTCTCAGGAGCACTGGAAGGGGAAAATGTGAGGAGGAGAGTCGGGGATTGCAGAAGACACAGCAAGGATTGGGCTGAACCTACAGCACCTACAGGTTTTCCAGGAGTCTGGATCAACTGGTCCAAAACAATCACACATGGTTTGGGGAGTCTCATTTTGTTTTCTGTTCTGCCTCTTTGGGGGAAATTCATTCACCTGAGCAAATTCCAGCCCTGCTCCAACTCACCCAAAGTGAGAACTACCACAAGTAGAATATTCAGCATGTTAGGAAAAAAGCTTCATTTTATTCCCTTTCTCAAGTTACATCAGCCACTTCAGCTCTCCTCTTCTCATTCTTTACCCTATATGGCTGTCCCTGCTCCCTACCACACTCCATAAAGCACAGAAAGCTTTCTCTCCTGTTTTCCCCTATTAAAAAGGAATCAGATCTTGGACTCTGCAATGCGACCTGCAAAGGCAAAGACAGAGCTGTGGCTGAGTTTTCTTCTCCTGAAGCCAAGAAAAACCCCAACCAAAAGCTTGTGAGTGCAGGGAGAGCAGTCATTAAGAGTTTAGGTCTTTTTGATATTTACCATTCAGATCTCAGCTGCTCCATTTCCCTCCATCCAAGAGACTGACTGGAGAACTGAACAGTTTATTATGACATCACACATGACAGGGAAGCAAAAGCTAATTAGCCAGGGAAGGAGATTATTTTTATTATGACCATTTTATAAACAATTTGGCTCTTTTTTCACATGCCTGAATAAAAAAATACCCTACCATATTTTCTTTTCAAAAGCACGAGCAGCCTATCCTCTGCTTCAAGAGCAAAGCCAGAGATATTTGCCAGTGGGCAGGATCCCATTCCTCCCTCTGCATGGGGGAAATGCCATCTGAATTTACAGCCCAGATTTGCTTTTCAAGTGAAGAAACAGGTAGAGGAATGAAACCAGAGATTCCAGACTATCCCTAAGCATCCATGAACAAACTCCCTTCACTCCCCACAAGGCACAGTGGGTCACCTTTCCACAGCACTTTATTTGCCCCAACTTGGAAGTCTTTACTTGCAAAAGGGATTTAAAGAGGAAACAACATCCTAAAACATCAGCAGATTTACTCAACCTCCCTTCCCAGCTTCTCCCCCATCTCCATTACCACGGCCAAGCCACCATCTCCTTGCACAGGCAATGTTTTACCACCCTCCTGGGCTGAACATTCAGACCAGCGTTGTCAGACTGGCACAGAGGGGCTGAAATGGAGGCAGTACCCATCATTAGCCCACTTCCAACAACTCTGCTTTCCTTGGGAAAGGCACAGGTTGAGGATCCCACCTCTCCACCTCTCTGAGGGCTTCACAAGGCAAACCCCAGCCATGCAATGGGCACGTTTCCAGTGAGAATGCCCAGAGAGGAGCACAAACACACTCTTGATTCTGTTTGTGCGGCATCAGCCATAAACATAAAGCTGGTTATGGCTCAGGACACAGCTTTCCTTTGATGCAAACCCTCTTCCTTCAGCACAAACCCCCAGCCTGACGTCAACGGGGCGGCCGCTAACCCCGTGCTGGGCTCGTGGTTAAATCACAGCCCGGTCACACGGCTCTGAAGAAAGATCTCCAGAGCATAAATCCTGTTTCCCAAACTTCTGCCCCAGTCGGTTTTTCTCCAGCATGAACAGACACCCTGTGATCAATGGCTCAATTAGAAATGGTCTGAACACCGAAAATTCTGTTGGATGCAAATTCCATCACGTCCATCTGCGACTGGGGCTGTGGTTTGACTTCTGAAGCATTAATTTCCTGATGAATAACCATTTGGAAGGAGGATCTTATCCTTTCTCAGATCATCTCTATCCCTTGAGGGTGAAACAGTTTTTTTGCCAACCAAACCATTTTTTAATTCTCCAAACAGGAGCACCTCAGGACAAGGACCACGCTCATACTCAATGCAACTCAATGCAAATCACCATAAAAATATGAAAATCTGAGTTAGAGGACCACGCAGGTCTTACCTTCTTGAGCTTCCCACTCTTGGTGCCCACGAAAGCCAGGGAGTGGTTCTTGTAGACGTAGGCAATCACCGAGGTCATCCTGTCCCCATCCTCGGTGAAAATGGGGAGCCCTCGCACCATGGATGATACTCCCAAGGGGGCATTCATATCCAGGCCACAGAAATTGTCATCAATTGTTAACAGCTGCAAAGGAAGAAAGAAGAAGGGGGTAAACAGCTGAAGTCACCAAAATTTTTGCCATCTGGGAAGTATCCATCTATTGCGTAACGTGGCTGTAATTTATGCAGGCTGACAAAAAAAATATCAACGAGGACTGGAGAAAGAGGTGGAAAAAAAGAAAAAAAATCTCTGAAGTTACACAATGAGTTACAGCCAGAAGCAGAAGTGGAAAGTTGGTTCTCTTGAATGACAGCCCAGCAGGATACATTACATGAAGCCTTTTTCCTACTGCTTAACCAGTCAGTTTTGCCAGTCAAGACTCACCAATGAAGTGAAAGTCTGCTGAAAATGTCTTAAACTTACCTAAGTTCTGTCAAAAAAAAAAAAAAAGTACACCATTCCCATAGATTCAGAGTAAGAACCACAGAGCTAAATCAGCTAAATCTGCACTGGCAAATAAAATGGATCCTGACCTGTCCTCTGGACCCAGAATCCAACACTAAGGATCACATCTACAAAGCCTAAATAACCACTGCTCTCCTAATTCTAAACTCAGGAAGGTTGCTTATGTTACAAGAGGATGATCTTGGAAATGATCATCCTCCAAGGAGTGTCCAGGCATTGTCCAAGCAGGAGATAGATGGTCAGCCCAGGCTAAATCTGTAGAAAGGACCATGGTAAGAATTAAATACCGTGAATTTAAAGCCCTTTCCAGCACCAAGAGACCTGGAGCAGAACTTGGGACAAGGGATGGAGGGACAGGACAAGAGGCAATTGCTTCAAACTGCTGGAGAGCAGCGTTAGATGGGGAGAAATTTTTGGCTGTGAAGGTGGTGAGGTCCTGGCACACATGGTCCAGAGAAGCTGTGGCTTCCCCTGGATCCCTGGAAGTGTCCAAGGCCAGGTGAGAGAGGGCTTGGAGCACCCTGGGATAGTGAAAGGTGAGACCATAGCAGAGGGGTGGGACTGGATGGTGAGGGGAAAAAATGCTGTGAAAAGCCAGTGTCTATTGTGGCAGGCACATCCTTTGCTCTCTCTGGATTTTTCATAGAGGACCACAGAGGAAAGAAGGAGAAACAATTTCTATTTCTGCTCCTTGTTTTCCCATGTGGAATGTGTTTGGAGAATTATTTACCTGGGGTGATGGCTGGGTTGAATTCTGGTGAGGATTGTTTGAGCCTGATGGCCAATCCAACTCACCTGGGCTGGGCTCTCAGAGAGGGTCACGAGTTGGGAGTGAGTTAGGTACAGTAGTTAGAAAAAGTAGGTATTTTAAATAGTATAGTAATGTATTATAGTATAGTTATAATAAAGAAATCATTCAGCCTTCTGCACTGGAGTCAGACATCAGCATTTCTTCCCACCGAGTTCACCTACATTTACAATAGTCCATAAAAGAGACAGAGGAGTTCTGCAACTTTATTCAAATAAATGGAGAGTGACCCCACTGGGACACACCCCGTGGGGTTCCTCTCTTGAGGTTTCAGAGGATGCAGCCTCCTTTTATCCCAAACTCACCCTCTTCCTTTCCCCATTACCAGGAAGGTGCAGCCTTCCCAAACCATGTACCACATATCCCGCCTTGAACCCAGCATTTCCCCCAAAACTCAGCAGTCTGGCTTCAGGGATCCACCAGCAGTGCCACAGACTTTACCCGCACCCCTTTGTCCAACCCTAAAGTTCAAGAGTTCAAACCGTAATTAAAATTCCCGGGTTTTGCGGTTGGTAGAGACATTTAGGCCCATTTCAAAGACATTAACACCTACTCCTCCTAAAGACCCCTCACCCCTCGAGTTGTTTCTAAGGTCATTAGCACCCATGTTTCCTTCCTTGAAGGCACCTTCCAACACAAACCATTCTGTGATTTAACTGGGATGCTGTAATTCCCTGAAGTACTTTGGAGAGGAGAGAACCTTCCACAGCTACCACGGAGGCATTCCAGCTTTTTTTTTTTTTTTTTTTTTTTTTTTTATCAATACTGCTGCCTGAGCTCCAATACTCACTGCATTCAAACTCAGCAGCATTTTCACCAGGTAGATGCTCCACTGGGATCCTTTCACTTAAATGAATGTCATGTCCAGTTATCCCTAAGGGTGTTTCCTTGGGCTCCAGGGAGCTCCAGAAACACAGCAGGAACGTGGCACAGGCAGATCTTCTACCTTCAGGCACCATCAAGGCAGGTGAAGCTAATCCACCTCACAGATCTCCACTGAATAAATCAAATAAAACTCCAACTATCCCAGCACACAGCTGCCAGAGCAGTTGGACTTTATTAACTTCTCTGGGGCCAGTCACAGATTTCAAGTTAAGCATCCACTAAAAATGTTTTGCTAAAGCCTAGAAAAGCAATAATGAAGTGTAAAGGAAGGTTGCTTAGTTTTGATATATCAGTACTAAAGGACCATGACAATTTTCTGTGAACTCACATCTTCCTGGAAACACGGCTAAAAAAGTGATGGTCCCTGCTTGAGTTCACGAGCAGTAAAAGCCCGACAGTTGATTCATTTTACCCTCACCCAGCAATTACGGGCAATAATTACAGATGGTTTTTGCTGAATAGAAGAATAATGCATCCTAAATGTGTTTATAAATACATAAAACCTAGGAGGAATTCAAAGAGCCATTAGGAGGGATCAGCTAGCCTGAGCTCTGGCCTGCAGGAGTCATTAGTGTTTGTGGACTGCCCTTTTTAGCAGAGCTAAAACACGGGCTCAAAGAGCAATTAGGGAGCAGATCAGCAGCCTCCAGCAGCAGCAGGCAGGATGCTGCTCGTCCAAAACGACAGCAACAAGTCCAAGATAAATCTGAAAGCTCTACTACATGGAAATCCATTATCAGCAGGGGAAAGGAGGTGTGTCAGAGAAGGAGCCACCCAACCAAACTGGAGATGCACCTTCCAGCAGAGCCAGGTGGCCACAAAACTATTCCAGATGATCCCCTCAGCCTAAATACAATCCCCTCGGCACAACTGTATGGCCCATCGATGTCCCTCCAACCTGAATTACCCTATGGATGTAAGATCCAAGAATCCAGGTCTTCAAACCAGGCTCAGTTTGCCCAGAAACTCTTAAGCTCAGAGATGAGCACAATTCTCAGAGTCTGCTGTGCTGGGATGACCCCAGGAGTGTAAAAGTCCTCATTTCCCAACCCGTGCAGCCAAAGGAATGCATAGGATCAGCTTCTCAAGGTTGTTTATTTTTCCTTATCTATAACATTCTTTCTGTGATCTGTGTATTGCCTTAGGCAGAGTTTACATTATATACTCCAAACTACCTGTACTATGTTTGCAATAATGTGCCAATACCCATCACCCATGTTAGACAGTGTGTCTCTACCTTAAACCAACAGAAAAGTGTCACCATCACACCAAGACATGGAGGACAAAAAGAAGGAGAAGAAGGCCAGGACACACCCAAATCCCTCCATCTTGATCCCCTGAACCACATTCTAAAAACCCCAAAATTCTACATTTCCACCCTGTGTTAATTCAAATATCACACTACTCAAACCCTTGTGGCCTACAATTCCTCATACAGAGTTGACAGTTTTTTCCACAGGCTAAAATGGAAGCCACAGGTGTTTTTGACTTCATGCCAAGGTCTCTGAGCCCCCTGCCAGGGTCTGGAGACCTCCAGGGCAGCCAGAGGGATGTGCTGGACTCGGACACACAATTTGTGTTTCAGGGGTATGATCAAACTGCCTCAGTGCTCACTCTGATGACCTGACAAGCTGAATGGAATCACTTCAGGCTGAAAGCAAGAAACTCCCAACCAGTGGAAAGAGGGGAAAGGGAGGAAAGCTTCCAAGGAAAACAAGACAGCTTTCTTCACCACCAAGACGATGAAAACCTTCATAGGGCCAGCAGACATCTTACCTAAGGTGCAGGGTGCAAAGCACCATCCCAAACCAGAGAAAATTACTCTGACAAGCAGCAAAATGAGATGAATCCAGCAGAGCTGCCACAGTCGAAGGCATCCTCCCAGGAGGACCACAGCCAAAACCAACCCCTCCAGCTGAAGCACTTGAGATCAGAAAGGATCTATACAATCATCTGGCTGCCTTTCTACCCAGGCAGGAGCCTGGGAGGACACAGCCCCCAAAATCACAGCATTAAGCACAAACACCTGTGGCTGATTTGCAGCCTGTGGAGCTTTCATTACTCTAATTGCCCCTGGGTAGGGCTCCAGCTGAACTCAGAGCTACCCTTAATGGGGCTGATAATCCCACACAGACACAAAATTAAATTTAAGCCTATTTATTTCATCTTTTTTCCCCTGACATTACTTACGGGAGAACACATCCTTATAAGAAGGACTTACACAGAAGTAGGGGGGCAGATTTTTTTAAAGAAGGCAGAGTCACACTAGGTTTAAAGAAGAAATTGTGATGAGGGTGGGCAGACCCTGGCACAGGGTGCCCAGAGAAACTGTGGCTGCCCCTGGATCCCTGGAACTGTCCAAGGTCAGGTTGGACAGGGTTTGGAGCATCCCGGGAGAGTGAAAGGTGTCCCTGCCATGACAGGGGGTGGAATTTGATGGTCCTTAGGTCATTTGCAACCCAAACTGTTCTAGAACTCTGTGTCCACTCACGTGCTGCTGGCTGGGTGCCAGAGAAGCAATCACAGCATTGTGGTTTGCCTTAACCCTCCCCCAGGAACAGGAGCGAGGCCAGCAAGCCACACGCCACATGAAAACTATTTTCATTGAACATATTTGGGTTATTTCCTCTGGGGATCATCTGCCAAAAAAACGCCAGCAAGCAAAACCCTACAAATAAACACCACCAGGCTCCTGCACAGCTGTGGCTCTCAGCAGCACACAGGCCTTTGTAGAAATACAGACATCTTCTGCAGCAAAGAGAGACACGTAAGGAAGTTTGGATTTATGATGAAAGGGTCAGGAGTTGCAAGCACAGGTTTATTTTCAATTCCAGACACTCCTAGCAGCAATATAAAGTAGCCACGTTAAACTCTCTGGAGCTTCTCTGCCTGGCAATTTCATGTTAACGACTTTCCAGAATGAAGGAGGAGGTGAGGGCATGAATTCACTTCTGACGGTGGCTGGGATAGCAAGGAGAGGCAAAGGGAAGGTCTAAAGGGGTGGGAATAATATCAGCAATTCTCACATCCTGAGCAGTTAAAATGCAACCCAGAAAGTCGCAGCCAGGAAGGAAACTGCAGTTGGAATGCTGGGCTGGGATCAATCATTTCATCATCCCACACCGAATTCCCACCTTGCAAATGAGGGAATGTTTCTCACCACCACCCTGGCCTAGGGAAACTGAGAAGCACAGGTTTGTAAGGTGCTCTGCATAGCCAAAATACCTTCATCCGAGATGGACTGGCAGCTCACAGGGTATAAATGCCCTTCCCAGCCCCACCAGCTGCCTCTCTACCTGGTTGTGCTCTGCTCCTGCCACCTCTGCCTGTGTCACCAACCATCTCCAGCCGTGACACCCTGGCCAAGTGTCACAGTCACCACTGAAATAGGAAGGATGAGCAAAAGAATGGCCCTGATTTACAGGATTCTGGCAGGCGTTTCCCTCCTCCGGGATTAAGCTATCAAATAAATAACTAACACATCCAAGCCCTCCTGGAGAGGATGGGTTTACACGGTGCTGGCTCAATCCTGGAGGGATTGGCTGAGCCCCCAAAACCCCCAAATTCAGCAGGAGGGTTGGAGATTTGATTGCATCACCTCCTTCCCTGTCCTCATTCCCAGCAGGAGCGAGCGCGCTGGCATCGCACGAGTGGCAGAAGCACCAAATGTCAGAGGACATGGCCAAACAGTGCTCATAACACACCAATTGTCCCTTAAACATCTGCTTTCACTGTCTACCTCTGAAACAGCCCCTGATAATCACACACAGCTTAATCCACATTTGGGGAAGAGCCTCGATAAAGGATTAGCCACCCCTCACTCCTCCTTGCTTTCACTCCAGCAAAATCTTCCTCCTCAATCAAAGCCCTTTTTTTCCCAGATATCTCAGCAGGCTCCAAAGCAATTCCACAGACTCACCAGGGATAAAGGCTGTCCCAGTGGCCAAGTCTTGCCTTTGATTTACAGCTAATACCTAACAGCCCTGTCTTCATGTGGTGGCAGGTACTTGGCTCCTCTCTCCTGTTATCTCAGGCTTGGCTGGTGCAGAGGATGGAGGGAACACACATTAATGGATGGCTGTGCTGCCAGCGGGGCCAGGGAGCCAGCAGCAGTAAGAAATCAACAATTACAGGCTTTTGAGTCTTTGCAAGGAGACATCCAAGGTCTTTTCCATCACCTGACTGCAAGATCTCCTTTCCTGCCTGGCTGCAAGGGCTGAGTGAGGCTGAAGGTGGGCAAATGTCCACTCTATAGGATATTTAAAAATCTAGAGAGATGGAAGACACAGGAAAACCTCTCAGCAGGAACTTCATGGAATTTGAAGAAACACAAGCTAAGAAATTTAGGGTTTAGGACACCAGCAGCAGGGGTGAGCCATAAATCCCCACAGAGTGGAACTGGAAATAATGGAAACCATCTCCCTGCAAACCACAGGACTTTAAATTCCAGCAGCAGCAGGATGGCACCCGAGGCTTGTGCTTCTCCTGTTTGCCTGCACACATTCTCTCGGTGGTTTGAGTGCAAGGTGAACTCCTGGTTGGATGCTGCTTTGCCCTGCCCATGGCATTAGTACTTGGATTCCTGAAGCTGGATGGACTCTCCCTCCTGCAGTATCTCTGCTTCTGGCCATGCTGCCTCCTGTGAAATCAGTGGATTTTGTCCAGCTGCCCTTTCTCCCCACGGAACCTCAGCAGAACCATCACGTTTCATCCTGCTGCTGTGCCGAGCTGTGAAATCCCAGTGCAGGATGGACAGGGCCCCTCCAGCTTTCCCCTCCTGCCACCTCATTCCTGGAATTTGCTGCCTTCGCTGCCCTGCCCATCCCAGCCATTCCTGGCAGGGGAAAGGCTGCAGCTTTGCCTGGTTGCAGACCTTTGTCATCTACAGTTCAAAATTTTGTGGGCAAAGAGACAGCAGCAACCAAAGATAGCACAGATCACCAACCCCCCTCTTCAGTGGCTGGTCTGGAGTCTAATGACCTCCAAAAATACCCAGCCCCGTTTCCCCAGGGTACTCTGTGATATAACAGAGGCTGGATCGAGAGCCAGCATTTGGAAATACATTTTAATTGCACGCTGCTTTTCACTTGTGCACCCACAGCAGTGGTTACTGTGCAATTACATGTCACCATATGCAAATGACAGTGCAGTTACAGTAACTTTACCAATTACAGGGAAATTGCACCCACTGTGCTGAGAGGTTTGCGTTCAGACACGGTTCAGGAACGCAAGAACAAGAGGGAAAGTTACTCAAATTGACTAGAACTGGTACAGGCATTTGGTTTCTAGGTCTGTAGTTTAAGCATCAGTTCAAGGACTGGTGTCAAGTTTCCAGAGTGCTGCAGAATCTTAATGGAGTACAGACTTTTTATGCCTGCATTTATGTTCCTGCTCTGCTGTGAGTGTAAGGCTCCCCAACAGTCTACACCATGTTCCTCCACGTCGTAAAATTTGCAATTTCCTGAAGAGGAGGCTGCCTTTCTTGCAGGGAGCAACAGGTTCCTTCAGTCTTCAGGCCTTTTCCTCAGCAGAGCTGGGTGACTGTCAGTAATTGTGGATAAAAGGAATTGTGCTGTAAATTTATGCTATAAATGCAGCATCCTCCAAGTTCTGCCTTTCCAAGTGATTACAGTGCCCAAAGATGTGCACAAGCTAAATCCATTAGTGAGCCCCTACAAATTTTCTAGAGCCCAGTAATACAAAATTTAAACAGTTCTGGCTGCTCTTCTTACTTTTTGTGTCACACCTCAGAGATGCAGAGCCCTGCTTTCAGAATCTGCTGACCCTGTCACAGCCATGGCAACAGAATTGCAAAGATTATTTTTTTTTCCTTGTTGCCTATCTCTGGTTCCCACTTTTGCTGGGACAGTTTTGGAAGCAGCACTGGGCTTCTGTGGGCTCTGAGCAACCTGCTCTAGTGGGGGAAAGTCATATTGTGATTTAAGTGGTATTTCCAGTGCCTTGGTTAAACCCCAGAAGTCTGATGTAGGCACAGAGAAGGGGCAGTACCTCCAGCAGCAATGCAGACCGAGATAATAAAACATAATAAATAAAATATTCCGTTCATGGAGATCTTGCCATTCCAAATCCCAAACATCGCTGTGTCAGCCAAATCTCCCTTTTGCATATTGCACTTCCACCTTTTCAGAAAATTTCCAGCATCACAATTCCAAATCTCAGCACTCCAAGCCATGCAGGCGGGGTGGAAACCACACCCCAGGGTTGTGTGGCCACTGAGGCTCGTTCCTACAAGCCAGAAGGATGGATGTGACCTGAAGAGCAGCAAGTGTGACTCTAAAAGGTGTAAAAGGAAGCTGGACTTTCCTGTGGTCCCATAAACTTCCCCTTGCTGGCTCAGAGGATCATATGGCTGAGGCGTTGGGGGATAAACAGAAGAATATAATCTCCGTGGCTCTCAGATCACGGCTTTGAAAAATTCACTTTAAATTTTTCACACCCCCAAAAAAAGAGATTGAGTGTGGAGACTCTGCCTTTGAAACTGCCACGGACTGTTGGGTAAATAAGCATTTAGGGATTTTTCAAAAGGGAAGTATTGATCAAATAAGCTGCTAGAGCCCTTCTGTAAGAACTTACTCCAGCAGCAAAGCTCTGCTACACACCTGAAACACAGCAGCACTGATATTTTCTGGTGCTGCTGTGGCTGAGAGGGGGAGAATGAGTCCCAGAGAGATGAAATCTTAGGTGAAAAGGGAGTTCTGTGTACGCAGAAAGACACCTTCGAGAGAAGGTGCTGCATTTTATCCTAAAGGATGTCCCATTTCCCTGATCAGCCCTCTCATTCCTATTGAATGCACACCAGCACCTGGTCAGATAACGTCTGGATGCCTCCTTTTGATGGCACCACCAGCACTTCACTGCATCACAATTGCTATAATTATTATTTTGTTACACAGGGGAACACAAAAAGTCATCATTTGGGCTGCAAAGTGCCACCCACGCCAATAGCGCTGCAGAAATGAAACAACAGGGCTGCTTTGCATGCAGGCAACACCTTCACCCCGAGAGCCCTGAGCCTTTGAAAAGCATTAATTAAGCCTCACCACGGTCCTGCAAAGGTGATTTAAGTGCTGTAATGAGTGAGATGTATGTGCTGCTGCTCTTCAGCACTGGGAAATGGTGAGAGCTGGGCTTGCTCAACAAATAACGGAGAGCCGAGATCCAGGGCTGGCATCTGTATCAGGGCGAATCGAGATGTGTCTGGTCCCATCATCTCACAGAAGATGAATTTAAAGAAGGCTGGTTATCAGTTCAAACAACAAACTAAAGCACTCTAGCCCTGAAAGGGAAGATCTCCCTGCTTGTAGGTGCTTATCTGTGCAGATCGAGGCGCATTTGTACCAAGCAGCAGCGTGAATTCACTGAACTCCAACTGCTCCCGAATCTGGGAGCAGGACTGAGCAACTGGGAGGCTGCAGCCAGCCCTGGGAGCAGGGACACCATCACAATCACAGCCCTGTTGTTTCCTGCAGTGGGATCCCCAGCAACAACCCCAACCCAAGAGTACCAGGTCATTCCTTCATTAGAAGGAGTGATTTTTTATTAATTATTCCCTTCTGCACATTCCCTCACTCTGCCTCTCCCACTCTCTCTCCTTGTCTAAATACGTGCCTGGCTAATATTGCTTGTTTACAGGATAAATCAGCTGTACAAATCCTATTATATTTTGGATCACTGACAGCGACGGGGTAATGACATTGAAACGGAGAAATGCAATGTTGTTCCTACTGATCTAATGTCACCCACATGTTCCATCAGCTACAGCAGCTCACAGTGCTGCATGGAGGAAACAGAGGAAACTCTACCATTTAGTTCCAGTCCCATATGGCTGTCTTGCCTTTTCTAGTGTTGAGCATTTCTTTAAATAAAGAACCATAGGATGGTTTGGCTTGAAAGGGACTTTAAAGACCATTCAGTCCCACCCTGTGCCATGAACAGGAACACTTTTCACTGGATCAGGTTGTTCAAAGCCTCATCCAGACTGGCCTTGAACACTTCCAGAGATGGAACTGCAGCTCCATCCTGAACCTGGATACAGCTACTCAGCTAGGTCTGTGCTGGCTCTGCAAACATCAAATTTTGTCTGAAAGTGGTTGCCAGGCTACCCAAAGATTGTCCCATTCATAATAAAATGCTTCTCAAACAAACTTAAGAGCAAAAACTATGTCCTACAACAGCAAAGCCATGCAGGTGCCAGGCTGGGAGTGTCTGGGGCAGAAATATGGTCAGATGTGATTCAGGCATCTCTCTGTGAGTAAAACAGCTTTTTTCATCTCCATCTCCACAGTATTCAGTCCTCCAATATCTGTGTTATCCTACCAGGTACAATAGGAACCCATCCGTGCCATTTGGATAAATAGAGCCATTTCAGGGAGGGAAAAACAAATAAGTCTTATGTTATACTCCTGGAATATAAATAAATAGACACACACATCAGACCACTCCCGGAGGGTGAATATCTTCACTGAGCCTCCAAGTTCTGAGACAGACCCTGCACTGTGTTTCACCCTGACAGCTCCACTGGCATCAGGCGAGGGAGGAAGGGTCTGTGCAGGATTTATCCCAGAGAGCAAAGCTGAATCCAACACCCCCTCGACCCTCTCCTGAACAGAATGGGCATTGTACAACCTCCCCTGCTCCGCCTGCTTTAAATAGCATCAGCCTCACCAAGGGAGCTGGAGTCATTTTGCTTCTGGCTCTTCCAGGACATCTGGGGTTTGCTTTCTGCCTTTTTTTTTTTATTATTAAATTAAAAAAAAACCTCTCTTGCACAAGCATTCCCCTTGGCCGGCCAGGCGACCTCCTGGCGAGGCAACGCGAGGTCAGCTCCGCGAAGTCGCCGATCTCCTGGCGCGGAAGAGAATGTGAGGAGATCATGTGGAGGCCTCCAAAAATGCAAAGCTGAGCCACAGACAACCACAGAGCTCGACCACAGAAGAAAACAGCTCGGGTTGCTGGCAGGGGAAGCAGCAAAGAGCAGTTCCCAGAAATAAATGTAACTGTCCGTGCGGCGGGGAGCGCGGGGAGATGGCGCGGGCAGGGATGGAGGGGCTGGCGCTTGGCTCACCTGCACACCGGGGAGCAGCAGGACCTGCGGTGGTGCTGAGCTGCTCAGGCAGAGCCAGAGTGGTGCAGAGATGGGAGGGATGGTGGGGGAGGCAGCTGTGCCTGGAATATCTCAGACACAGCAGCAGCTCAGCAGCCTTGGGTCCTGCTCTGCCCTCAATGAACATTTCGTGTGAGCGGGGTCACCCAGACGTGAGAGAACAGCTCTGTGAGAGCGTTTGGCACCCAGCCACTTTAAGGCAGAGGGTTTCCTCCTGGTTCATGCTTTGGAAGGAAATAAATGGTTTTGGGAAGGTTGTTTCCAATGCATGTTTGGGGTTTTTTCCCCCAGGACAATGAGGATTTGTGAAGGAGAGGTTTCATGATGGGGTGTTTTGGGGTGAAGGTAATTAAGTACTGCCAGAATTCTTTCTGCATCCACTGGTCAGGCAGTATCCTTTCAAGGACAGGTGTTTAATACTGAGAAACCTATTTAATACCTCAAATGCAATCATCCTCTCCATGCAATTAGGCCCTGATTCACAGCTCTTAAGTGCAAGCTTCTGTTGATGTAGGGGATTAAGAGTTTTTGTTTTGCTCTCCCTCAGAGCACCCAAAACCTTTTTTCCCTGCCTGGAGCGCAGAGCACTCTGCAGAGGCAGGGGCCTGTCCTTATCCCTGCTGGCTGAGGTGGCACCTGGGAGAGAGAACCATCACCCAGGGCAAGGAGATGCACCCACACCCTGCCCGAGCTCACCTCACAGTGGGGAGAATTTCCCAATCCCAGTTCAGAGAGGCCAGGAGCTTACTGGGAACACTGGAGACATGAACTCAGCTGCTCTCCAAAGAGCACAGCCCCAGACATCTCTGGCCATTTCCACCATGAGAAATATCAGCTGTGTCCCTGAAGAGAGCTCCCTTGCTGCCTCATGTGGGGAGATAACACGGGATTTCTGTCTGTGGTAGCCAGCTTTGCAGGGGAGGTGATGCTCAGTCCTGCTGGAAATTAAGGTGCAGAGGGAGATTTGCAGAGCTCAGCCCTGAGCCAGAGCCCTGCCTGTCAGATTTTACCCTTTTTTGACTTGGAGACGGGGCAACTGAGAGGCGCTTTAAAAACTTTTATTTTCCGTCTCATCAGAAGGGTGAGACAATACAGATGTTATAACTCACTCTTATCACAACCAGAAGTGATTGTGTCCCTCTTCCTCCCCAGCTCAGATTCCAGCCTCTCCAGCCCCAGTGTGGGCAGGAGGACACTTGTCACCTCTTATCACAGCTGCTGGGCCCACCAGCACAGCATCCAACACAAACCGATGTCACCAAGTGCACAAACACAGATCTGGCAGCCAGCAGCCTGTTTGCTCGGGCTCCCAGTCTCCAGTGAGCATTCCCAGAGAGGCATTACAGCATTGCTGAGGGTACTGCCCTTCCAAAAACTGAACTTTATCGTTTTTGTGGGCGTTTCCTGCTCTTATTTGCATTTTCAGAGGGAAAAGAAGAAAACGCTGTTAAAAATTGACCAAGAACTGACCTCACCTGCTCACAAACCCTTTGAATCAGAAACAGGAGCCTGTAAAATTTGGAGTAAAGATGTGTACACAAAACTTATACATGGTCTGTCCAGCTGGGATGAGCAAAAAGTGCTGTTGTGCAAGCACCAGTGGCACTGACACATACAAAGGGATTTACTTAGGATAGCCCAGCTGGCAAACAGGGAGACTGTGAGGTAAAACGAAACTGATAACTCATCCCTGTGATTGATCCATTCCCCTGGGAAAGAGTCAGGCTCACGTACTCACCAACCCAGCCAGGAGAAATGGGCAAAATGCCAAAGCACCTGGATTGCATGGACCTCCTTCCACACCTTCCTCTTCCCAAGGACTAAGCAAAAGCTAACACTCCTTTTCTCCAGCCTTTCTCTTTTAAGGGAAAGTGGGAGAAATGACAGATAGGGATGACAATTCCTGCTTTTTTGCTTGTAAAGTGATTTTTTTTCCCTTGAAACACCCCTTCTTTCCAGCAGCTCCAGCTGGTCCTTCTTTCTCAATGACCCTGTTCTTCTGCCCAGTGTGCCAGAGAGGAATGTAAGAGCAAGGAAGAGATTTCCTCCTGCTGCAACAGATGGGCACAGCACTAAGATCCAGGAGACCCTGGCCTACAAATTGCATTTTTGTGCCTCAGCCAACCCCCCTATAAAACAACCTCCTGCTGCTCCCCTTCCTGGTGTCTCAGAGGTGCTCTGTGTCCTGGTAACACCAGGGATGATGAGCACAAGCCTGGGAGGAAAAGGAACATGAAACAGGCTGAAAAATCTTGGCCATCCCTGCTAACACCAGAAGTCCTAGGAGGAAGAGGAATATGAAATAGGCTGAAAAATCTCAGCCAGGAGTCAAGCTGACTGTCCCATACCTTACACAAAGTCTTTCCATCAGCTGAGCTGGAAATGGCCCTTCCTAACCTGGTGGGATGGAGCAGGAGGGAGCCCAGGGGTCATCCCCAAGGAGCAGGCAGTGCTCATCCCCATGCTGCCAAAGGAAAAGGTCTGTGCACCCAGCTGGCCTCCAAACGTGCCCAACATGGAAGGACTAATCCAAAAACTCCTCCTGAATCCAGCTCAACCCCGTGACAACAGCAGTGCTTGCTTGGTGGGCATCGGGGATGGGCAGGGGATGCAGGGAGAGCAGGAGAGAGCAGGGGAGAGCAGCAGAGCAGAGCCCACTCGAGGAACAAATGCATGGAGATGGTGCAGGACACTCAGAGATGTCACCAGCAGCATCTGCAAAGAGGTTTTGGGGAGTTCCCAACAGCCACCAGAAGCACAGGAAGCCTTCACAGCCAAGTCACTCGTCAGACAATGGCTTGGGACCCAAACATCCACTTCTGGTAGCAAAGTGTTGGGAAAATATTGCCCAGCTCTTCACACAAGGTCTTTTGTTGGCCAGCCAGCTTTGAAAACATTTCTGTTCTCCCCCAAGTGACAGCTCTGCCATGAAAAACAGGAAGAGACTGAATACAGCAATTTAAACAGTCAAACCCCATTTCCTGCCAAAAGGAAAGGAAAACACCAGCAAAAGGCAGAAGCCAGGCAGGAGCTGGGGACTGACACTTTGATTATCTTGGAGAGATAATGGTGCTGCATGTCTGGTGGAAGCTGCAGTGGTGGAGGTGACACCTTGTCATGGCAGGGACTGGAGTCTCTCAGTCTGGGAGGTGGATCAGGCCAGGATCTCCCAGGAGAGCAGCCCTGGGATGTGAGCAGCTCCTGAGCTGACAGCCAAGGTCACTTGCCAGCAGCACCCCGGGTTTGGGACTTCATTGCCAGCCAAAGTTCCAGCAGGATCCCTGCTCCTCTCCATCTCCCCACAGCCCTGATGCCCTCAGGCTGCTTTGGGGTCAGTCTCCAGTACCCTCCTCTTCTTCATCCATGCTTTTTGTCTCACAGCTTTCACCTGCACAGTCCCCAGGGTAGAGGGGAAGGCTCCCCTGCCTCCATTGCGAGAGTCCCAGGAGTGGAACTCCCACCAGGCTTCAAAATGCAGCCATTAATCTTATTTCATTGTAATGCCAATCAACAAATCCCCCAATGATCAGCTCTTGTACAGAAATGACACATTTACATCTCCATCCTCCTCTCAGATTGCCCTTTCCCCCCTGCTCTATTCTTTTTTAAGAAATCCAGCATTCCCCAGCACTACCACAGAACCACAGAATGGTTGGAAGGGACCTTTCAAGTTCATCTAGTCCAGCCTCCTGCCATGAGCAGGGATAACTTCCACCAGCTCAGGCTGCTCCATTACAACGTTTATGAAGGACATTGAAACCACAGCTTTCTTCACCCAACACGAAGCTGGTTTTCTGTTTTAAGAAGCCTGGTTTTTCCCCTCCAGAGCAGCCCTGCCTTTGCCAACATCCTGCATGTCCACGGGGTTTGAAGGTGCCCTCTGACTGCATAAGTAGGAAGGGTTCAGTATCCAGAGAGGAGATTTAGATTCCACATGAGGGAAAGCTTCCTCACAGCTCAGACAGATTTTAGGGAGAGAGAGGAATCTCCATAGCCAGAGGTTAAGAACAGGTGAGACAAACATCTGTCAGAAGCGTTATAAGTAGGGCAGAAGGGCAAATCAGATGACCTCATAAGAATCCTTTTTTCCCAGCCTCATTTTTCTCTGATTATATGAATTTCTAAGCATTTGGGGTCAAGTGTACTGCTTAAATATAAGCTATTATCCTGCTTTTGCAGAGAGGTATTACCTGAGACCATTCATCACCTGAGTGAACATCCCCAATTTGCAAATCAACAGCCCAGACATAAAAATCTATCATTTTTTTTTCGATTTATGCTGAAGATGAATGGGAGGACAGCTGTAGCACAGGGGTGGGAGGGGAATGAACACTGAGGGTTCTCCATTCATCTCTGGACTTTCACCTTTCCCACTCTAGAAATTCTGCTACCACGCTGCTGAGACCCACAACAGGCACTTGGCGTGGGGCAGCCACAGGCTCATCACAGAGTTTTGTTTCGATTTTGTCTTTGCAAATCAGGCTGAAACAAGTCTCCAGGACATCCAACCCTGCAGGACAACTGGGGAAACCAATGCCTCTCGCTGAATACTGACCATGAGACAAAGTTTGCCCAGCCAAGGTCTTTCCTGACCTCAAATCTCTCAGCTCCAGATGCAACCAAGCTGCCTGACCAGAGGAGCTACAGAATCTGCTGCTGGGGATCAGACCACTGTTCCCCCACATGCCTGGAATTATTTGTTTGCACACTTCAGGTTAGGAGATTTGTGCTGGTCCCCAGGAGATTTCTCTAGTCCTGAAATAGCCTTGGGCAAGGATTACACCAAGGCCAGAGCAGGATTCCCTTTGAGTCAGTTATTGCCCCGTTAGAAATATTAGAAAAATTTAAAATATTTGTTACTAAAAGCCAGACCTGATAGGCAAGGACAGAGCAGTGAAGCCAGCTCCTCAGTCCTACAGCTAATACCACCAAGAATCACAGAATGGCTTAGGTTGAAAAGGATCTTAAAGATCATCCAGTGCCCTGCCATGGGCAAGGACATCTTCCACTGGGGTTTAGAGAATCCCAGGTTGCCCCAAACCCTGTCCAGCCTGGCCTTGGACACTTCCAGGGATCCAGGGGCAGCCTCAGCATCCTTGAGCAAGCTGTTCCAATGCCTCACCACCCTCTGTGTAAAGAATTTCTCCCTAACACCTAATCCAAATCTCTCCCCTGTCACTTCGAAATGCCCAGTGCCCAGCACATCAGCCAGACCTGCTCTCATACAGGATTGCAGCTGCCAAAGGCAGGACAGCAAAGCTGAAGTTCAGTTCCAGCCTGGACCACAGGCAGGTTAAGCCTCTGTTTGCACCAGCAGAGAAACATTTGACATCCCCACAAACGGGGAAAGGCTCACTGATGGCTCTGAAATTGGTTTTAGAGCTGCCTCTAGCACGTGTGCTAAGTGGCAGAGCAGCAGTGCTGGGGCTTGGCTGGCAAGCAGGACATCAGCAGAGGAGACCAGGCTCTCACAGACACACATCCAGCCTCCAAAATACTTCACCAACCATCAAATATTTTCCAAGCTTAGCGGCTGGACTCTGCAACCCCTTTCAGCAGCCAAGTCACTAATACCTCTTCCCTCAGGCAGCACAGCTGATCTCAGGCAGGGCTTGCCAGCAGCTCTAAGCAGGCTCATTTAAGGAGAGGACAGCCTACTTAGTTACACACTTCAGACTTCCTGCTTTTAATTCAAGCATCTCCAACTTCTTTTGCAGTGTCTCTGATTCACAGTGAAGATGCACACTCATAAATATGCTCTAACACTTTTCTCCACCGTGCCCTCTCTCCCAGCTCTGCAGTCCTGTCCCTACTCAGTCTGACACCAGTTTTCTTGGTTTGGGACTCACCCCACGGGACACAAGAAAGCTGTTGGCCTTTTTTGCTCCTGTCTAAAGCCACAGAAGGCAGAGCTGAGAGGTTTCAAACCTCCTAATTGGAGAAGTCCAGCTCTGCAGACATTCGTGTGGAGCACAAGCAGACTAAATATGCAAATGCATGGAGAGGCTTAAGAGCCCAGGAAAGAAACTCCAGTGGGAAGCTCCCAGCTTAAATCTAAAGGCAGCTCTTTGAACGTGCACAGGCCTTGTGGCTAAACAAAAAAATCAAAGCCAGATTTGGGCACAGCCTTTCTCCCTGTGCAGTGCTCCACAGGGAGCTTTGCAGGTCTAGGCAGAGATCCCAACTGAAATCAAGGACTTGTCCCTTCAGTGTGGGAGAACGAGAGCAGGGCAAGGTCAAGCAAGGACACTGAGGGGTGTAAAAGGGAATTAGAGCAGAGTAAGGCAGGATCAGTGTCCTTGCAGTGAGACTCCATCCACATTCCTCGTGGTCTGTCCTTGTCCTGCCAGGGAGCATCAGAAGAATCCCTCAGCAAACAAGGCTTGAGCACCAAGGAGCAAACCCATATCCTGAGCACTGCCTGCCTGGAGATTTCGGGGCAGGAAAGCACTCTGGCATTTCTCCCTATTCCCTCTACTCAAACTGGAACTCGCCTCTCACTTGAAAGAGCTAATTAAGGGTGGGAATCAAAGCCTGGGGAAGAGAGTCCTGCAGCCCCGGGTGCGGTGCTGGCTGGAATGCCCAAGTCTGTGCCTGCCATCAAAGCCAGCCCTGTGCACATCCCTGCAATGGCACTCGCAATAAACCGAGGCAATTTCTTCGGACTATTTGTAGGTCAGGCAGACCAGCCTCTTCCCCAATCCTGCCCTTAAATCTTGCAGTGTTTAATCCTTGCTCTGCAGCCAGGCCTTTATTTCTCAGTGCAGAGCTGGCTGGAGACTGGAAGGAAAGAGGCTTTGATGGTTAATGACCACTGCTTCTCAGCCCTGGAAGAAATGAAGCCCTGGCTTCATAAAGTCCCCTGAATAAATCTTTCCCCAGCTACAGCCCAGGGAAGCAAAATTACAACAGCAAAATTACACAGAAACTGGCACAAAGCACTGCCATCTCTGGGTGCTGTTTTGGTTTAGGTTTGAGCCGAGAGTGCACCTGGGTCTAAGTGGATTCACACCTGTGATTTGCACCATGGAGTAACTACAACAGACATATTCCTCCTCAGTATTCCAAGGCCCCTTGGTTTAGCTCATCAGCAAACACAGCGTGTCTGCTTGTTCTGATACCTTCACCAGCTTGTCCATGAGCTAACTGGGGCATGAACTGGTTAAATGGGGTGGTGTGGTGAGCTGGAGGCAGAGCCAGCACTGGGACAAGGCAGTCCCAGTTCCTTGGTCTCTGCTTTAAGGTTGGTTATCTGAAAACAAGGCCTGTTAATGCTTGAGGATGGCAAGGTGGGGTGCTCAGGAGCTTCACTTACCGCGCTGCTACAGGGAATGTCCTTGACCTTGAGCCAGGCCAGATCTAACGTCCCCTCTCCCCTGTAGCAGGACTGAAGCCTGTCCTTGATGCGGTCGTTGATGTTTTTCAGGACAAAGATGCAAAGAGCAGACTCATCCAAGGACTTCATCTTCCTTTTCTGCCCCTTGGAGAAGACTGTGAAGAGGATATCATCCTCGGGGCCAACGCCCAGAGACCTGGCCAGGATGGCCCCAGCCTTTGACAAGTAGGCAGCCTGGAGCAATCGATATTCCACCCCGTTCTTCTCACAGCCAATGGGCACCTCCACATAGGAGTTAAAGGCCGTGTCCTCCTTGCAAAGCCGCACCAGCTTGGAGGTATAAACCTGCTCCTTTGTGGTGGAGCCGGGTGGGGAGATCATCTCAGGCTGCAGAGTCAGGAAGTAGACAAAGTTCCCGCTGCTGAAGCCGTAGATGTAGTAGATATCGAAGTCGGGGATGATGGTAAAGGTGTCTGAGGGGATCTTGATCATAGAGGCCACAAACTCATCGTGAAAGACATATGCAAACATCCCATCAGCCTCGGAGTTCTTGGTGAGCTTCCTGCTGGAGATGGTGGGGAAATACTCCGGTTTGCCATCCACGGCCGTGGCGATGAACAGCTTGTCGTCCATGTTGCTGTAAGAAACAATGACTCCAAAAACAGAGCCACTCTCGTTCACCCCAGAGAGGTAGTGCTCCTTCTTGTGGAAGGGCTCTCCCAGCTTGAAGAGGTCATCCAGCCTCAGGAGCTTGCAGATGCCCTGGTACAGACTCCCACAGGCTATCAACCGATTCTCCTTGTAGTCTATGAGGAGCATTTTGTTTATGTTGTTGGTGGGCGTCAAGGGTTCATTGCAGGTTTGGACTATCCTGGGAGGATAACACTTGGGATTGTCATCATCAGGACCAGTCTCGTGGGTCACCAGGACCTTCAGGTCACTGGAGAGTTTGTAGATCCTGTTGACAGCCCCCAAGTAAATGTGCCCAGTCCTTTCGTCCACCACCAAGTGGTTGAAGTTTCCCTCTGCTTGCTCTCCAGTGAAGGTGATGAAGGGCCTCTTTGGATGGGGTGGCTGCTGTCTGCCAAGAGGTGACACTGTGGTGGACAGCAGGAGGTGGGAAACCAGGCAAGTCCATTTCCACATGGCCGGCGACATGGTTAGAGAGGTTTGTATTCCCAAGGCAACAAGGATTAGAAGCTGTAAAACTCTTCAAAACACCAATCCCCTGGCAGATTCTGTCCTACAAGCAGAGCAAAAAGAAAACAAAAGTACATTACTATGGAGTATTCCTTCCTCCTCCCTCCTTCACAACCGTGCCATCATCAGAGCGTATTTAATTGCTAATCCTCCCTTTCTCCACTCTGAGCTCTCTACTTAAAACCAACACAAAGGGAGCCCTCCTGACAGAAGAGATGCTGGGAGAAAAAAGCAGAAATCACACAGCAGAGTAATAAATCAGCACCCTTTCCCTCTCCGTTACACACCCATGTGCCCCACGGTGCAGCATAAATATTGACAGCAAGTGCAGAAGGGTAATGGTAAAAACATCACCCAGCATTGCTGTTTGCACTGCCAGCATCAGCTCAGCTGTGGATTTGCTATCTGAGACACCAGAACTGGAGAAGGATTATTATCCTGCTCCTCTGGACGAGGCACTGAAGCCTAGAGAAGGTCAGGGATCTGCCTACAGGGATGGGGCCAGACGGATCCTGAGCTCTCCTACAGCCCTTGAAGTTTGTCGGGACGGAGCCAGCTCTGGTGTGCCATTAACATCCTTTCAGGGAGATCCCAGTCCAGAACAGATCTGTTTGAGCAGGAGCTCTGTGGCTTCCAGATCAAAGCTGCCTCACACCAGCCCAGCCTGCAGTTCAGACCCAGGGGCTGCGGTGTGCCAGCTGTCACTGCCACATCTGCAAAGGGCTGGCAGCAAAAGGAGTGCTGGGTGCCTTCTCTCCCCTTGTGCTCTCACCACAGACCACTCTCCACCCACTTCACACTCTCCACGCACTTCACAGCCAAGGGAACATCATCCAAAAGAGATCCAGCTCCCCTGGGAATCTCAGGTGACTGAGGAGAAAGGGGTTGCTTATCCACCAGCAGTGATAAAGCCTAAAGCACCGTGAAGTAGGAAAACCAATGACCCAAGGACCAGCCTGGTAGCTTTCCAAAGAGAGGGAAGAGGCTTTCCTTGCACCACTCAGTCCCTTAAAATCTCCCAGGGTTTGACCATGGTGATGGGAGCAGTGTGGGTTTCAAACATTTGGTGGGCACATCACCAAGCCCCACGGAAACACTTCTTCCTACTCAACACATCCCTCTGCTCCCTTTTCCTTCACTTTTTTGGTTGTTTCTGTACCAAGAACAGCTTTACCCCTTTATGGCCCCACATGTGGAAGATGGAGCTCTACCAGCTCAGGCCTCACAAGCCAAGCTCCTCACTGAGTGCTGACCACACAAACCTGGTGGCCAGGCCCTTCATCCCTCTATCATCCAGATCAGAACTTCACAAAGCTCTTGATGTTAAAAAGGACACAAGCCAAACACAGCTCCACTCCTGCAGTGTCCCAACCCCTCTGTCACAGAGTGACTTTGCTGAAATCAGGGGTGTAATCAGTGATGACAGCCAGGCTCGCACAAGTAGGAGGCAAGGGGAAAAATCCTTGTTTGCAGATCCCAGCAGGGAGGAAGACATGACAGTGACACAGGTCTGGATGTGCAGCTTTTTCAGATCTGTGCAGCTCTGCTAATGCCGGTGGAACTGAAAAATTTACTTCAAAAAATAACAGGAGGAATAAATCCCACATTCTTTTGACCTGTAGGCTGATGAGATCTGATAGTGGAAAGGGTAAATGTGGGCTTGTAGAGCAGACATCATTTTTATGCCACCCCAAATATTTCAAAATTCTCACATAGCAGCCAGAATTCCCAAGCTGCTGTAGGATCACCTTCACCTCCTGCTGCCCTGCCTGCTGCAGCAGCCGCAGGCATTGGATGGATGATGGACAAAGGTCAGCCCACATTTACTTTAGTCATGTTTACCCTGTTCTGCTTTGCCTCTCTGGTCAAGCAAATATTTAATAAAACCAAGCTCATGGTGCGGAGTTTTCAGGGCTGTCTCGCGAGCTCTGCAGGGATAGGCAGGCTGGTCACGTAGGCTGTTAATAACCTTTATTATGATGGATAGAGCAGTGATGGGATGAGCTCTCCCCACACAACCATTCCTCTTTCAAAAGGGCCCATCCTTGAGAGGGCAGCAGAAGAGGGAAGCTGTCCCTGTTTGAGCCCTGTGTTCAGAAGCATCACGTGGCGACCCTGAACACCGGCTCCCATCACCGATGAGTTATGATCCACATTTCTAACAGGCACTGGTTTGATCAGGAACTAGGCAGATCTAGGGAGAAATTATTCTTTTCAAGTACTAAAAAGGTATCTGTGTTAGCCCTCTATTTTAGTGTATTTTGCTCTGCAGAGTCAGCAGAGCTGCAGGGCAGGGAAACGGGAACTGCTGCAATCCCAAGACTGATACCGAGCAGCGCCTCTGTCCAAAATTCATCACAGCACCAGGACACAGCACCTGCAAAAATGGGATAAAATCTGCCCATTAAAACAAACAGCCAAGACAAAATGAGAAGAGACAGACTCCAGACATAAATTCTTCGAGGCCCATGGAGGTGAGAATTGATTTGAGGTCAGACTATCACTGGCAAGAGGAAAGGAACGGTGAGGAGAACCTTGCTAGATCCCTTCCAACCCAAACCATTCTGTGATCCCTCCAGGAAAAGACAGAAAATTTGATCTGGAAACCAGAGAAACTCCAGTGAGAAACTCCAGGAAGGCTTTACAGCAGGCAAAGGTGCTTTCCAAAACACTGAACCTCATGGGGGAGGAAGTTCACCTGCAGAGGAAAGAGCATCAGCAGTCTGAGAGGACCAGCATTGCACAGGAGCAGCTTTTTGGGACAACACAGGGAGAGCCTGGGGCTATTTTGCCATCTTCCAGCAGCCATCTGAGTGACCCTAGGAGCAGGATTTTCTCTCTGCTTGCTGCTGGCGCTCTCTCCTCTCCCATCTGCTCCTGCTGTACCCTCTGTCCTGGAGCCTCAATCAGTCCTGGAGCCTCTGAGGGCTATAATTTACAATTTGGCTTAATTAATAAATAACAGCAGAGGTCAGGGGCAAGGAGGCCTGGAGGTTTAACCTGCAGAATAGAGCAGGGTTTGTACAAACCCTTAGAGGATGCACCAAGGAGAAGGAGGTTGTGGATGGGTTTTTTTTTCCCTGTGCATGGATGTCGGGAATCACAGCAGCTGGGAAGGCAATAATACAGTGCCCTGGACATGCAGAGTCTACAAGGGAGTAATTATATTCTAAAAACAAAGCAGATAAACAAAAGGCCACAGCCAGCAAGGGCTGCATTTGGGCTCTGAGCTGGCTGTTTCCAAAATAAACCCAAACTGCCTTCTCCACTGGGGATGTGGCCAGCAGTGATGCCACGAGCCACCACACAGGGCTCCTGTGTGAGGCCAGATCATCCCTCAACGTGGCTCCTGCCACAGCAGCCTCTCCTTCAGCACATCCCAGGTCCCTGGGAAGGCCACAGAGCAAATCCAACTGTTTCAGACAGGCTTTCATCCATGGTAGAGGAAGGACTCAGAGTCTGCACCCACAGGAGGTTTCACACCGCTGTCCTGCCTGTGGAATCATGACTTTATGGCTTGCAAATAACACATTCCCCAGAAGATGCCCTGAACTCCCCGAGTTTGATTAAAGTACTGGTTTCCTCCTGAAAAACAGCGAGTTATGGTGCTACCCCACAGTCTGGTTACTATTTTTTGCTGTTATTGAGCATTTCCAGCAAAGGTTTGAGACCACTGAGTTAAAGGTTATAGTTTAGCTCTGCTCAGGGATCTCCAGGACACAATCCCAAGAGTCCAGAACATGAAACTCTGTGGCAAATACATGGCAGTCTGGGAAAGAGCAGTTTGGGTGTGAAAGAGGAAGAAACAGTCTGGGAGTCTCAGAGGAAGAAACATTCCAAATGTCTTTTAACTCTGATTATTAGATGGGAAATTTAGGGAATGATGAATACATCCTCAAAATGCAGCAGCATTCAAGGGGACAAAGTCAAGGATGAGTTATGCCCGAGGGAGTAGGAATAAATCAGGAATAAAGAGGACACAAAGGACTGATCTGTCAATTGAGAGAGAGGAAAGGACTCAGGAGGAAGTGTAGAGGGAGAGGGGAAAGAGAGAGCTGGGTTTTGATTGACAATCTCACAAAATCCATGGTCATGTCCCTGTCCTGGAGTCTGGGACAAATCCACCCCACTCCAATGAGAGCTCCTGAAAGGAACACATCACTGAGTGAGCATGAGACAACAGCATTTCCCTCAGACACACACACAGCCCTCCTGCCATCCAAGGTGTTAGACAGAGCCACGTCACCAGGTCCCCTGCCACGGCCACGTGCGGCAGCAGGGACACCACAAAGTCAGCAGGAAGAGCCTGGATACAGAAAGCCAGAGAAGCAATCCCACTCTGGGTCCAGCTCAGAGCAAAAATACATGTTAAAGCCTTAAATACAACCAAACTGAGCTGAAAAGCAGCTCTGGGAGGGAAAACTCAGCACATCCTCGTGGACAGTGGGTCTGGCAGCACCCCAGGGTCCCGGCGGGGTGGGTTCCCCACCTGGCTGGGAGGAAGCCAGGAGCACCCAGGAGTGCTGGGCAGTGCCAGGGGGTCCATGAAGCCCAGCTAATCAGGCAGCACCCTCCTGTGTTTGCTGGTCCTGCACTCAGGCTGTTCATCCCCGGGATGCAGGAGATGCTGACGAGGCAGACGCCAGAGCCGGAGCCAGCACGGAGCGATTCAGCACCAAGTGCAGCCACACAATCCCTTTAATCTCATCTAAAGACTTTTTTTCATGGTTTCCTTTAATAAACCCTGATTACCATGAATAGAAGCTTTTCTTTGGGAGCCAACATGGCAAGAAAACCCTTACAGGGACATTGTCAACAGCTTCCCCAACAAAGACTGGATTCTAACTTTGGCTAAATCCTTTCTCCCTGAACTTACAACCTGCCTAAGCTGAAGGCAAGTCTCACTTTGGGGACACCCCACACCAGAGCAGCTTTACTTTGGAGCTCACTAAAAAGAACAGATCCCTGCAGGAGCTGCAGCTTGTCCCAAATAAAGAGATTAACTTCAGGAGTGGTTTGTTTGCAAGGGAATTAAAATACAGGGGGACAACACAGCCTTTCCTCATCACACAGATTATTTTTCTCAGGCACTCAGATGCTGCCCATCACCTTCTTACCTGTGTCTGTGCCAGAAGAGTATTAAATTATGGGATTAACACATGCCACGAGTGGGACTTTCTTCCTTTTTCTCCCAGCTCTTCCCATGTGATAAAACTGCATGTGGATGTTGTTTCTGCCTGCATTTCAAATTTGGTTTTCTACCAGCAAAAGCAGGTCAGAGCTGTGCTCCTCTGTGCTTGGGAGAGCAGAGGGGTTTGTAATGATTTCTCAGCTCCTCCAGGAATTTGCTACAGAGACTCGAATGAAAGAACACAAATATTCAGCGTCACAGAAACGAGAATGGAGTTTTGAGGTCATGGAAATAACCTACAAATCCAAAGACCTGAGTTAAACTCTCTTTTCTGGAGCAGACAGGGATGTGAGTCCCCAGGGCTGGGTGTTAGGGAACATCCAGAACTGGAAAGGACCCAACCTTCCAATGACATGACACAGGTAACAATAATTCCCAGCCTCCTGAAAGTGTCCTGAGGACAAATCTATGAAAATTACTCCTTATCACAGTAACTGGAGAAATGTAAACTCCCCAGCAAACAAACTGTTGTGGCAAGAGCACACAGGGTCACTGATTTCAAGCAAACCATGTCACAGCAGTGCCTAGCTTGGCTGATCCCACCTTGTGTGTGTGAGATCACAGAGGTCCAGGGCACTGAGAAAAGGGAAATATTGCCAAAATCCAGCATGTCAGGGTGATTTCTGTCTCATTCCGGTCCCCAGCAAAGCCATCACACAGTGCTGGCACTCTGCTCTCCCCAGCACTAAGAGTTTCTCTGCTGTATTCCACTGAGGCGCAGCTCTCACAGGGTTGGCAGCGCCAGGTTAGCCAAAAAAAAAATTAAAATTTTATGGAAAATTCCCTTGGCCAGTTTAGGTCAGCTTTGTGTGCTTTCCCAAGTCCCAGTGCACCTCCAGCCTTCTCCCTGTCAGGGCATGAGAAGCTGAAAAGTCCTGGAGTTAGTTTAAACCCTATTTAACAGAAACTCAAACCATGAGTGTGTTACCACCACGATTCTCATATCAAATCCAAAACACAGCATCCCAGGAAGAAAATTAACTTTATTCCAGTAGAAACCAGGACAGCAATTCACTGGGAAGGAGACCCTGATGAGCTCTAGACACAAAGAGCAATAAACACAGCCTCTACCCCTAAAGGAGTGATGAATATTGAAAAGCAAATGAACTGGGTTTCATCCCAGCAGGTCTCCCCAGCTCGTGTATCCATTCCAGCATTTTAGGACAGCCTTGAGGAAAATGGCATTTCCTTCCTCAGAAGCTCAGCTTACGCTCACACATTCCCTTCGAGGCTTTGGGGGCTCTGAAAAAGCCCAAAAGAAATCAAAATCTGCTGGGTCTGGTTCAGGTGGGAGCCCTGACACAGCCAGGAAGGATCTGTGACCTGCCTTTCCCCACCAGGTGCCAGGCAGCTGTTTTGTTTCCTTGTTGGCTGAAGCGGTTTTCAGCAGAGTTTTTGTTGCTCTGGATGCCAGTGGGAGGATGTTTCCCCCTGCCTGGCAGTTTTGGGAGGCTCTGTGAGACACAAGTCCTCTGTCTCAGGCTGAAGCCTCACAATTGGCACTGTGAGCATCCAAATCCCACTGTTCTCCAGCTGCCTCCTGGGACACTGCCAGGGACAGTCACCCTGCACTCACAGGGACTTTGTGACCACTGGCTACTTCTCTCTCCAGATCCCTGTGAGATAAAACATGGGACTTCAAGGGAAAAAACCAAAACCTTGATCAGCTGGTCGCAGAAGTGAGATCTGTATTTGGAACTGGGGAGAACACTGGCAGAGAAGCCAGCAGAGAATCCCCAGCCTTCAAGGCCTGAGATTTTGCTATATATTCAAAACACAGTTGCAGCAGAGTGGTCTGAGGGGAAAAGTAACAGCAACAGGACTGGGAAAATCAGAGATGATACCAGGATTGGGGAATCCCAGAATGGTTTGGCCTTGGAACCCTGACTGCTGGGAATTCCAGACTTTCTGTGCTGCCAGGCCCTGACCCCCAGGAGAAACTGCCCTGATCTGAGGCCGTGGAGAAGCTTCCAGAATGGAATGGCAGCACTGGGATTGTGGGGGTGGAGTTTGGATAGAAATGTGTGATAGCACAGGGTGGGAAACTCAGAGTTTAAGGGTTTAGAATGCAGGAATTATATAAAACAAGAGGGAGGTTTTGGGGCAGAGGCTGGTCCTTCTTCTTCACCTTCTTCTCCATGGGCTTGGGTGGTTTTGTGTAATTGGATAAAAAAGTCCACATTGAGGGGCATGGGTGGTTGGTTATTGGGTTAAAAGTAAAAATAATTTAGGTTCCATTCCTTAATTGGACAGTTTATCCTTAAATGGCCTTGTAGAGAGAGAGATGGGGCTCCATTTTTAGTTTGTTAGACTGAAGTGCTGTAGAACTCACAGTTTGTGAGACTGTGACAGAGATAAGAACTAAAAAACATCTGAGTCCCAACAAGAAATATCACCTCACACATTTAATCCCAACCTTGGCAAAAAAAAAAGGAGATAAGAACTTGACAGTTTGGGTTGGAAGGGACCTAAAAGACCATCTTGTTCCAGTCCTCTGCTATGGGCAGTGACAGCTTCCATAGGCCAGGTTGCTCAATATATAAATTATATATATTATATATTATATATATAATTAATATTATATATATTATATAATGTAAAATATTATATAAATATATATTATATAATATAAAATAATATATATATATACATATATAAATAAGATTTAGAAATCAAGCTTCAGAGGGATGCAGAGCAGTGGATTTGCTGCACAGGATCAGGCACTCTGCAAACCAGACTGGCATCAGTTAGCAGTGACCAGCCCTTGCTGGCTCACAGCAGATGGGAACTTCCCCCACATGAAGAGTTTACAAGTGGCCAGGCTGATGTGATTCATGCAGGGCACAGCTGTGTGCTCCTGGAGAGCCAGGATCCCCCAGGGAAGGACCATCAATCCTGCAACTGCACCAAACCTCGCAGGACACGCAGCAGGAGTGGGAACATAAAGAAAATGCTGTTAGCTGGGAGGAAGAGTCAGAGGTGTGATCATTTCTCTTCAGTGGCGCAGGCTTTGCAGCAGAGGCGAGAGCAGAGTCTCTCTTTATGCTTTACTCAGCATAAAATTTCCTCCTTTCATTTATGGCAGGCATCCAGCCCCTTTTTGGAGCAGCAGCCACCAGCTCTGGATGGAGCCAGGGGAAAGATCTGACACAGCAAATTCTTCGACCTCAGCTTCTCCTGTGAGTGGCTGAAGGGAGCAGATGAGTGAGCCCCATGAAACAGGGATGGCTGGGCCTTCCCAAATCCCAGCCAGAGCTCCAGTCCAACACACCCCTGGGGAGCAGCACTGCTGACTGGCATTTGCTCTCCCAACCCTAAAAAAAAATAAAAAAAAGCTGCACTTCACTGCTACCATTAGCAGAATTTTGATATTGGCTGAAAAAGAAACTTTTAGATACCTCCTTGTTTTATTTGCTCTGCATTTCCTAACTCTGACCAAATTCCTGAATTCTTCTGGATGGCTTTTTAGGCAGCCTGAACCTCGTGGGCAGACATGTGCTGTTCTGTTTACCCCTCTGCCTTCTGCATGACAGCTCTTCCACCAACTGCTCCCTGTCTTTCAGCCCTCCAGCAGGTCAGATGAGGTCAGGTGAATCTTTTTTCATCTTCCTCTAGCACCCAGGGTAATTGGGTCCCAATCTGGATGTTCAAAGCTTGCACGTGTCAGCTGAAGTAATCTATTCCTGCTGCCTCCAAGGGCAGCAAAGAAAGAGGAAAGAACCCTTGAAGGGGTGTCAGAAGGATAAAAAGTCCATACTTCTGCCCCAAAGCTCACCAGTCCCAAATTCCAGGCATCTTCTGCAGATATGAGATTGCTGCAGAGCACGACCTCTCCTTTGCAAATAATATAGCACCAAATAGACATTTTTTTAAACTAATACTAATCTCCTGCATGCTTTTCTTGGCTTTCCCTTACAAACACCATGAAAACTGTGTTACAGTTGTTTATAATTTTTAACCATTCTGGCATAACAGTACTTTTTGTGATGTTCAAAATGAACCAGGGCACGGCGCAGCTGCTGCATTCCAGAGCAGGATGTTCCTTATGAAGAAACCCCCAAGATCAGACCAAAGTCCTCTTCAGACGCTTCCCCTCAGAGCATTTTGGTTAAAAAAAATCTTCTGTCCCCACTTGACTTGGATGTTTTGAGCAGGCTGAAGGGCAGCTGAGCTGCTCCTGAGCCAAAAGGCAGGCGCAGGGGCAGGACTGATGGAGAGCCCCCCGTTTGCCCAAGCAGAGACTTCCAGCTGAGACACAATTTCCAGCCCAGCAGCAGCACTGGGGAAGGACTCTGTGTGCTGAGAGCTCTAATGAGGCACTGTGGACACAAGCTCTGATAAGCTGCAGCTTTGGGAGCATTTCAAGGGAAAAGAAAACATAAAAAGCACTCTGTCATCTATCCCACCACCGTCCCGCGATGTCCCAATTTACAGGTGACACAGGAGGACCACAAAAGCAGAGAATCAGCAGCAAAACTCAATTCCCCCTTGCAGAAATAAAAAAGTGGTAGAAGTATTATTAATTTGCTGTTAATTTTCTCTCCCAGTGACTTCGTCCCCACAATCCCAGCTACTGCCAACACATCCAAAGGCCAATGGAAAGTTATTCTTAGAGCCCAGCCCGGCTGTTGCTGCAGGATAAGAAATCCCAAATCATGCCTGAGAGTCCTGAGCTGCTGCTGAGCTGGACAGGACACCTATGGCCAGGATCAGAGGCAGGCAGGAGGCAGAACACTGCTCACATGGGTGAGGAGATAATCACATGCTCTGTTTGTTAACAAGCAGATTAGAAAGGAGCTGATGTACCCACACACACACAGGTTGTGTTTGCAGGGAGATACACGGCTCCATCCTGTACACACACATTTATTTTTGCACCAAAATGATGCAATTCCCATGCAGGGCACTGTGTGCATGCATAATTCCAGTAAGCATTAGCAGCAACACCTACAGCTCAGGTTGTCTGACATGTTCTGTGCCAAGGCTCACTTTTAAGGTTCTCATTACTTTGACAGACCTGAAGCACTCAGGGGACAATTTCCTGAGCTCGGTGTGTGCCTCAGGCTACCAGCTCTGTGGAAAGTTGCACTCAGAATGACTTGGGCAATGCTGAGAACTAAATTAGGGGAAAAGTTTTTGCAAGTTACTGATTTTAACTTTTCTTTTTTCTATATTTGACCTCGGTTTTATTCTTCCTGCTGCCTTTGCCTTCCTGCACGCTTTGGAGCAGGCAGGAAAAATCAGGATGCTCCTCTTGTGGCCATGGCTAAAAGTCTGTCTAAATTTGACCAGGTTGAGCACCTAATAGCACAAATACTGCAAGAAGTTTTGCTTTTTCCACTGCCCCTAGGATGGATCAGACAACACTTGGGCTTATCAACAGAGGAAGAGAAGAACTCAATCCTGATGAGCAGCCTGGGCTAGTGGAAGGTGTCCCTGCCCAAAATTATTTAAGGTCCCTTCAACCCAAACCAGTCTGTGATTCTATGACTTGCCCAAGGTCACACAGAGCCAGCAAAGCAGAGACAAATCTTCATCCCACATGTTGAATTCCCAGCTCAGTGCCACAGCAACAACTTTAATTTTGCAGAGCCACGCATGCAGCACCAGGGGAGCCTCCTTCACGGCTGATTTTCTCTATTCTTATCTCCTTTGGTGCATGTTTGAGGGACACACACCCAAAAGTGCTCACAGTGATAAAATCCCCTCAGTCCTAAACCCATCTCCTGCCCCAGCACTTTACCAGCATCAGCAGAATTTGCATTACACACCCGAATGTCAGCGTTGGAGCGACTTTAAATAGTTCAGTGGTCACCCTGCTCAGCTGTGGGATGCAGGGATGCATCCAGCATGTCCTGAAATGATACAGCAGAGCCCTGCTGCTGGCACCCAGCCTGGGAGGCTGGGGGAGGAAGGGAGGAGGTGTCTGCTCCTGCTACTCTGCAGCTAAAGCTTTCTGCAGTTCACCCCTCTGCTCCCCCACGCTGACCAGCAATGAGAGGAGACACTGCCAGCACGTTCTGCTCCATGTGGGCAGCTTGCTGCTGCTTCAAAAGGCAAAATTTCCCCTTTTCCTCCCATAAATATCTCCCCTGGCCCACTCAGGCACAGATGGAAGCTGCAGGTGCCCTGCACTTCATGGACCTGACCCCTCATCTGCACAGATCGTGCCCAGTGCTATCAGCAGCTCCACAAATCACCCCAGAGCAGCCACAGGGAGGGTGATGCAATTGTTTTAGCTGTTTGCACAGCCTCATAATTGCAGATCCATCATCACAAAGCATTAGCTGTGTTAGGACAGGTGTTACACAGAAACCCAGCAGCAGAGAGGGGCACGTGAGCTGGGCAGGCTGCAAAGGACACTTGAGTTTGCAGTGAGAGGTTTGAGATCTGGGTTGTGCTACCCAGAAGAAAGTTATTTGTTTGCAAAGCCAGCTGCAAGCAAAACTCTAATTTAATCCAGATCCAAACACCATCTGCTTTGTTCATCTCTGCTCACACAGGATAAAGGCACCTGTGGCTGAGACAAGAGGTGTTTTTAATGTGGGAGGCGTGCAAAGGTCACCTCTGTTCATAAAATCCTGCTCAGAGGAAATGGGGACCTCGATGACACAGGTTTTAAGAGCTGAAGAAACACTATTAAGCAGATACCCAGGTGCTAAAACAGTAAAACCCACAAGTACTGTACCAATGTGCACTCCAGCCCCTTAGCCTCACCTGCCACTGCCTCCACCTCTCCACTCTCTCCAAAACAGGACCTGCTGCTCTCTTCCCTCACCTCACAGGACCCCAGAGCTGCACTTGGAATGCCACAGAAGCCTGTGAACAGCTGTAAACCTGTGTCCATGCCACCTTTCCCCTTGGGGATGCAGTCACAGCTGTTGGGACATGAGGCAGGAGCATCCTCTCTGCTCCTGGAGAGCCTCACCTGTGCTCCACTCCCCGGGCTCAGGTGCAGGGCTGGAGGACACAGAATTTTCTCCTGGCTCCCAGGGTCTTCTCCTGGCTCTGTGTGGCTGGGACACGTCTTGGGACTGGCTGCAGGTGGGTTTTAGTGACGTGAGGCATCACTCAGGCAGGGGGCTGGGCTGAATTTTGCCCTCGACTCAAGAATTAGAGCCTGTAATGCTTTAGTTTGGATTAGAGGAAAAAGGCAGAGGGAAAGAGGGATGGAAATGAAGTCTGGGTTTTAGGCTAGAAACAGCAGTGGTTTGTGCTGGGTGCTGTTGTGCTTTTTTATCTTATTGGTAAACACTTAAGATATGGAATTTGTCACTATGCTGCTGTAACTTCACCAGTTAAACATTAAAAAATGTGCAGATCCTAAACATTCCAGTCAAATGTGAGCTATAGCACAGCATCTCTTTGTGACCAAGAAAAAAAAATTAAAAATTCTTCCACAATTACTTCATTTTTCTAAAATTAAATCTAGAAGACTAGCACTCAATGTTAGAGCTGGAGAGTGCATCCAGGGGTTTTTACCTTAGTAAAGCAAAAAAATATAGTAGTAAATAGAAAATAAAAGACAGATTTTTAAAAAGAAAGAGACAGAAGAAGGTGGAATAGATTTAAATTGAAAAGAGGGCAGGTTTAGATGGGATATTTGGAAGAAATTCTTCCCTGTGAGGGTGGTGAGGCTGTGGCACAGGGTACCCAGAGCCAGCATGGTTGTAGCCACTCACAGTGTGACCCCAGTCACTCCCAGTTTGATGCCAGTGCCCCCAGAACAGAGAACAAATGTTCTCTGGGATATCTGTGGCCCAGAGAAGAGCTGAACTGTAAACCTGTATAACTGTAAAAACAAGTCTTATCAGCTATGGATGACTTCAAAAGTATCTTTGACATAAGGAACTTTATAAAGTGGAAAGAATGAAAGATAGCCAGAGTTTCAGGCTTCTTTTAATTGAATTCAAATTATTGAAATGCCATACAAGTCGGTTCTACCCAAATTTGCAAAATTCAGGGTAGTAACATGCAACTGTTTCTGGAAAAGGTGTTCTATTCTTATTTGGCTCACATGGGAGTGTAACAAAATTATTCCCTTCATGAAGAGACCTAGAAGTGGGAAGAACCAATTGGTGGTATCTTTGTGATGCAGGTAAACTGTCTGACAGAAACCCAAGATTAAAGGGGAAGCGTCCCTGTAAATTGTTAAGAATTTAACACTGCTTTTCTTAACAAAGGAAAACACAAGGAGTGGCAGCTGTGTTTCCTGGGGGTCTATGGTGCAAGGGAGACTCCTCTCTCCCCTGATGGACTCAGTATTGATTATATTGAATAGTGATGAAGGGTCCAAATGTGTCTCACTGTGGTTTGTTGGAGTTGAAGGGTGGGAGGAGGAATGTTTTGGAAGGTTTTCATTTTTGATCTTGTGTGTGTTTTTCTTTCTTTTTTTCTTATATAGTAGTGATAGTGGTAGTAGCTTAATAAAATTCTTTTCCTTTGTTGTTAAGTTTGGGCCTGCTTTGCTCTGTTCTTGATCACATTTCACAGCATTCATCTGAGAGGCTGCATTTTCATGGGGGCGCTGGCATTGTGCCAGTGTCAAACCATGACATTCACAAAGTGGATCTAACTTGCCATCACCTCCTAAAGTAGAAAACTACAACTTACAAAATCCGTGCAAGCAAATGTGGCTGCCCCATCCCTGGAGTGTCCAAGGCCAGGTTGGATGGAGCACAGAGCACCCTGGGCTAGTAGAAAGCATCCCTGAGGGCAGCTGGGAGTGGAATTTCAGGATCCCTTCCGACCCAAGCCATTCTGTGCTGCTCTGAAGAAGCAGCAGCGCACACAGCAGCTCCCAGCTCCCTGGCCAGGTCAGCGTCAGCAAACACTCCCAGCAGCCCAGCACCAAAACCCTGCAGCCCATCCACGGCCAGGGCTCAGCACCCCAAACCCTGCCCCAAATCCTCTGTCTCTGCAGCACACAGGGAACCCCCAGCAGCTGCCTGAGCAGGGAGCTCCCAGCCGAGCTCCTGCCGGAGCGCCCAGAGAAAACCGCGGGTGGGAAATCGCGATCACCGCCCCGTGGGTTGTTAATAACAAGATATTTCTCCTCTGGGGCCATCTGCATCCCACACACCCCCACAAATCCGCTGCTTTCCTCTTCCAGTTACAACAGCTGGGCCAGGTAATTCCCTTTTTCCCTCTGCCTTCAAGCCACGCAGGACGGCAGCGCTCAACAGGCAGTTTCCAGCCCCAGACCATGCAGACAAACATTGTGCCAAGCCCCACGAACTCAGAACCGGGGTTTTCTTTCTACCTAGGTGCCAGAAATAATACAAATAAACTCTTCTTCTCTCCCTGGCTTTATATCTACAGCTCCCACACATCACTACCAGCAGGGCTTTAAAACTAAAACAGACTGGGCCTACGTGGCTTGAATTTATTCTGGAAATTTGTCTCTTCTTGCTGAAAGCTCTGTGCTTGCTTGATCTTCCTGCCTTCCAAGCCCTACAAGTGCCACATGTTGCACAGCTGGGTTCCTGACAGAGAAAGAAAACAGGAGGGAAGAGAGAACAGATATTTTATATATATATATAAATGCAGTGGCCAAGGTTTTCAAAAGTCACCTGTGAACTTCAGCAAAGTGCCTTCAAATATCTCCAAGGGACCTGTGCACAGGAGAGACAGAGTTCTTGAGCTTCCAAAAATCTGCTCTCCACAGGTAGACGTGGAAAGAAAAGGAAATGGGGCTCCAAAGGACTTGCTGCTCTAAAGATGCTCAAGACCTGCCCTTGCAGGAAAGGATTCGCAGCAAAAGCTGTGCCAGGGAAGGCTGGAGATAAGTCAGCCAGGAGGAAGAAGGACAGATCCATGTGGCACTGAGGGAAATGAGGAGAATTTTTAATTCTCAAACTCGCTGGGGTCTGACTACTAAAATAATTATGTGTTTTCCCAGCTCCAGGAGAATTTGTTCACCCTCAGCAGCTGTAACAGGGGACTATCCCTGGTGCCCCAAAAACATGGGCAAGCAACACAGTGTGAAAAGCCAGGGGTAAAGCATGGAAAGCTGAGGGGAAGCAGCACTTTAAAAAAAAATCCCAGCAAAGGAGAAAATGAAGAAAATGTTATTTCCTCTGAAATGGAGTACTGCACTCTGTAACAGGAGGGGAGGGGGAGAAATCAAACCCAAAGTGAACCAGAGATTCAGTTCATAAACACAGGAGAAGGTCAGCTTCCTCCTCACCAATAACTCTGTCCCAGAGGAGCCCAGCATGGCATTTGAGATAGGGCAGATATTTGATTCCTTCCTCTGCCTGGGGAGCCTGACACACACATCCTCCATCCCCAGCATTGCCACGGGCTGGGCTGGGCCCCTCCTGCAGCCACCCTGCCTCAGCAGCAGCAGGAACCAGTTCAAAATCTGCTCCCTGAGCTGAGGAAGGGATTATTTTTCCTGTATTTGAGAAGAGGCAGTGGCTGTAAAAGCTTCTGCCTGAGCCCAGCAACAGTGAGACCTTGGGAGAGGCTAATTATGGGTGGTGAAAGAAGTCACCCACTGGCAGAGAGCAGTGGAGGAGAGACAGGCGAGCACAGCCCTGCACCTGGAGACCTTTTTGCTTTTTATAAACTAAAGCTGATTCTGCTGCCTGTGCTCCCGGGGAGGGAGAAGCAAGGCAGGAGAGAAGACAACGACCAAGTGAAAACCACCGAGTGAAAAGGCTTCAAGTGATGCCTTGTGGAGAATCTGACCTAGAGCAGAGATGGGCAGAGCTAAAGAATAAATTCGGGATTTATGAAAGGATCTCCTCATGGATCCACCTGGGGCAGCGCCAGAGCCCAGCCAGGGCTGCACCCAAATGCCCCAAAACGGCCCCAAAATGCACGAGCGCTCCCGGGGGCTCTCCCTGGGATCAGCTCTGCTCCATTGGCACCTTGGAGTTCATTGTCCCATTCCAGCTCCAGCCCAGGCAGTCCCACCCTGCTGGTTTTTCTCTCTCCAGCCCGCGGGGTTTGTGCTGCTGGGCTGAGATTTGGATCGTTTGTCCTCAGTCCCAGCTGGAGCAGGAATTGTTCTGTCTCCTGCTCTGTGCACAGAGCTCAGCATCCCATCATGTGAAGCTCAGACCCACACACTAAAGCAGCTCAGAACCTGAAAAATAGAAAAGCTAAACCTGAGGCATCACAAGCATCTCACAGCCACTTTGCCATACCCTTGTGCAAGTACTGGAGAAGCCTCAGACTCATCCTCCCACACAAACACCCAGAAGGAGGGGAGGCAGAGCAGGGAGGCAGAGCAGGGAATCAGCCTGAGTGGCCAGCAGGGCTGTTAGTGGGGGAAATGTGGCTCAGAGAACCCTGTGCATCAACCAGCAGGAGGCAGGGAGATTTCTGCACGTGTCCAGGCACAGCCAAGGACTGGAAAGCAGAAAAGCAGATTGTCATGGAGCTCCAATCTGCTTGGGATTTCCTCCAGGCTCGTGGCAGTTCGTGCTGCCCCACTTGAGTGCTCGTGGCCAGGGTCCAGCTGAGCTACTGGGAAGGATGAGAATTGCTGCACGATCATCCCCTACCCCTGAGAGCCCCTCAGAGACTCCTCTGCCACCAGCAGGACCAGCACCTTCTGAAAAGCACTGAGGCAGCCAAGCTCAACTGGAGCACATTCCTAGACACAAAGGTTTGTCCAGATTTGCTCTATTTATTCCCAGTTCTGCGGTGGAGGAAGACCTCAAACTCTTTTCTTTCTTCCCTCTCCTCCCTACAAGCTGGAAAACATCTCTCTGCCACCAGCAACTGATCAAGGGATGCTGGAGGAAAAAGGAAAAGTGTTTGGGGTTTTTTTTTTATTTTTTTTGTCTAAATCCCTCCCAACTCCAGCTATTGCAACACAGTCACTCTTCCTTCTCCAAAAATCTGGACCTGGAAAACCTTTCCTGAACTGTGAGGGAAAATTGGCAGTGATCTGGGAAAAGTGCAGGGTGAACAGATTGGCATTTCCAAAGCATGTGCAGTTTGCATTTGTGTGTAGCAATGTGCATATAAATGTGTATTTTTATGTATATGTATAAAACATACACACACACACATATATATATCTATATATATGAATGCATGGAGTTGTATTTAGGGAAAAAGGCATCACAACTTCCAGCAAAAGATAATGAGAGAGCTGGGAACGTGCAGGCAGCATGATGCAACTCCAATCCCTTCCTCACACTGCAGGACAATCAAGGCTTCTTCTCTGAAATGAATGCAGAAAAGGGCCCAAGCAGCTGGGGAAGGGGTGATGCTTGTGAGAAATGGGCTTTTTTTGTGGCTCATGCATTGCAAAGCGTGTGTGTGTGATGAGTCAAAGTCTGAGGGCTGCCTTGTGTCAGCCATTGACTGTGCCAATGACAGCAGCTCCCGACAGCCTTTAATAACACCACTTACAGACTCTGGAGCAGGGGGAGGCAGCAAAGGGGGGGAGGAGAGAGCTTCCCTCGCAGGCTGGTGCACAAAGCGTCCCCGGGCTCGCCAAAATGTGTCACAAGAAGCCGTTGATGGCTCCATAATTGCAGCCCACGCTGCAATGTGCTGTTCTAAGAGGCAGCAGAGAGCACAGCCAGGAGAGCAGCTTGGGGTACACGGGGGTGCAGCACGGCCAGGAGGACACCGGGACACGCTGGGCTCAGGTAGGGATGGACTGGGTGGTGGTTTAGGGGCTGATCCCAATCACCTTCCCCAGTGCAGCAAGGCACCTCCATGTGTTCACACCCAGGTTTATACTGGGAAGCAGCCAGGAGAGCAGAAATTCCACGCAGAGCAGGTGAAACGGGGAGAAACATCTGCAGAACACATCTGGAATGTGCCAGTCCTGCTGCCCACCTTGGTTCTCCAGCATGAAGGGGAGAAATAAGTCCCTGCCAGGTCTCATGGGTGCTGAGGAGTTCCTGGAAGGCTGGGGAAGATGCTAAAAATCCTCAGCTTAGTCCAGATTTGGAAAGCTTTGGGAAAAGCTTCAGGAGCTCGTCGTGTCCTGATTATTTACTTCTCCAAGCTAAGGAGAGACCTACTTCACACACCGCCTCCTGGAGAGGCGGAAAAATCAGGCATGTAAAATAAGAAGGAAATGGAAATCGACTTGATAGCTCCTTCCCCTTCCTAATGGGGAATACTTACCTAATTAGGCCTGCTTGCTGTTTCCTCTCCTTGCTTTCTTTGAGACATTATGCAGAGAGAATTTGTCCTAAAAGTTGGTGCTTTCATTCAGGGGCATCCCCTTGAGTGTTTGCCTTGCTGAGGCAGGCGAGGGCAGCAACTCCATCATGAAGGAGGGGAAAAAATCCCTCCTGAGTGGCTCTAAGGAGTGCTGGTTGAAGTACCCAGCTCCTGCCATGGCTCACCTGCCTCTCCTCCCTCCTCCATCCCTCAGCCAGGCACAGGGTGCAGCTCCACGGTGCCTCCTGCCCTTGCCTAGCTCAGGTGAGCAGCTCCTGATCTCTGGGAGTCACCTTGGAGACCAGGAAGGGAAAGCCAGGGGATGCAAAAGTGGCCAAAACGACTCCACCCTCAGTGGGCTTATGGAGACAAACCTGGGACTGGATGGTCTCAGGGCTGGTGGGATCCACAGGGACTCCCAGATCGGCCCCAGATCCATTCCACCACTTGGATGACCTCTCCAAAACACATATCCAAGCAGATGGTGCAGCTCAGAGTGGGGAAAAGGGGTGCCAGAAGCAAAACCCAAACCCTCCAGACCCACATGGACAAGGGTGATCCAACCAGGACACAGCCAGCCCCCCTCCTTTCAGAGACACCCCACTCTGGTGGCCTCCCCTCGCCAGGAGAAGGGGTTGGCACATGCAGGACATGCAGGAGTACCTCCCACCCCACAGGATGCTCCCAACCATCCCTACAACAGAGCCAGGCTGGATGTGACCCTCCACAGGGGTCTCCATTCACCCCTAGACCCCTACACTGGATCCCTTTATCCCTTCCTCCATTTCCATCCCACACTTTCCAGGAACCGCCCCCCCCCCCATTCCTCTCAGCCCTGCTCCTTCACCCCAGGAATTTTCTTCTCTTCCCTGCAGGGAGCAGAGCTTCCAAGAAGGAAAATGCAAAGCCCAAAGGGAATGACTTCAAGCAATGAGTCGGCTCTGCAAAGGAAGGTGTTTTATTCCTGCCCGAGGGGGTGCTTTAAAGAACCTCCTTTTGTTTCCTCAAAGGCTGCCAAAGGTGGAGACCTGCAGGGATTCAGGGAACTCACCCTGCAAGCAGCAGCAGCAGAGATTTCCCCAAGCCCAGGTCTCTGCCTAGCCAGCATCCTGCACTGGTCCAGCCATTCCTGCATCCCTCCCCACCCCATCTCCCAGGGGAGCACCTGCAGCTGAACCCAGCCCTGCACCTGCAGCACCTGTGCAGGGTGTGAGAGGAGGGGCTGAGCCACCCCCTGCACCTGCTCCAACCAGCCCTGCAACTTCACCTCCCAGCTGTTAACTCAGCATCCAGAAAAGCTGTGTTGTTTTCCTCTTTTCTTTCCTTTTCCATTTTTTCTTTTTTTTTCTTTTTTTTTTCCCACTAGGTGATTTCCAGGGAACAAGAAAGAACTGCACAGCTAATCCCTGCTGCAAGCCAAGCCAAGCCCTCCCCTGCCCCAGCCAGGGGAGGAAAGCAGCCCCACTCCTCCCAGTGCCCCTGAGCATCCCTCCATCCTCCTGTCCCCACCGAGCCACCCCTCTGCAGCCACTGCAGCCTCCTCAGGGCTGCCAGGGTGTCAAGGACAGCAGGAGGGAAGCAGGGAGGTTTCCTTGAAGAGCCACCTCTGCAGCACTGCCAGCTTCCAGGGGAAGCTGTGAATCCAGTGGCTGCAGGCAGGAGACCCCTTTGCATCCCTCTTGCACCTCCTGAGCATTCCCAAAACCAATGGATGTGCTGATAAACGGGGTCCGGGCAGATCCCTGCTGCAGAGGAAACGTGCTCCTACCCCTTGCACCCATTCCTGGGGAGCAAAACCCCCAAAAGTAGGATCTATCCCACCCACAGACCCTGGAAAGTGATGGTGAGGGCAGGCAGAGCCATGCCCTGAGCGGGGCTTGCTCTGCTTGGCCCCTTGCAGCCCTGGAGGGGTGCCCAGCTCCAGGGGGGCTCAGCAGGGCAGGGCAGCATCCGAGGAGCTTCTCTGCCTGCCAGCACTGAGGGCTGGGCTTGCAGACAGGGAGGGACTCCAGCAAACAACCAGGAGCAGCAGAGGCAGAGATAGGAGCAGGGATTTAGCAGGCAGTGCCTACGAGGTGCAGCGTTTGTGCCGGATGAAGAGTCATTGTCACAGAACTCGATGCCAGCCCCACGCCCCGAACGGTGACAGGCGATTAGCAGTTTGGAAATGAGTAAGCTCATTTTAACGAAACGTTTCACTCAAATCCCCCTCCAAAGGAGGGATCTGACGAGGGAAGGGACCTGTGACGGGAACAAACTGGGGGATTTGTTTAACCAGATCAGCCCGCTGGGCCAGCACAGCACGCTTCCCTGCCTCCAGCGTGGATAAACCTGGATTCCCGGGAAGCTTCACCCCCCATCCCACACGGACAGGGTGGGCAGTGTCCCACACCCAGCACTGGGGTCTGCTGGGCACAACCCTGCTTTTAAGGGATGAAGAGAAGCACCTTTCAATAATAAATAATAATGCTAAAAATGTGTTTCTATAGCAACTCATCACCATAGCAGCTCGGCGCGGGAGGAGAACTCGGAGCTCATCCCGCCGTCTTCAGGGTGAGGAGGCAACTGCCCTCCCAGAGGTGGCACAGATGGACTTAAAGCAAGGAGTGCCCCTCCAGGTTGTCCCTGTCCCTGGGGAAGCTGTGTGGACGATCTGGAGAGCAGCAGTCAGGGATCCAAGCGGTGATTGGGGTATGGAGTCCCAAAAGCCCCAGGTACTGATGTCATGGCAATCCCCCACATCACTCCTGGGATCCAAGGAGGGATCTCAAAAGCAATGTATTGAGGTCATTGCAACCCCCCAAATCAGTCCTGGGATCCAGGGGGGCTGGAAGGACAGGAGGCTGTGACAGGGGACAGCCCCACTGTCCAGCCAGGAGGACACCGTGAAGGGGACATTGCAAAAGGTGAGGCACAACCAAAAGGAGGAAACGCCCATAATTGTCCATGCAAATACCAACCCCTCAACACTTACACACAGCAGGAGAACAGCTTAAAAACTCCACGTGTTGCTCAACTTTTAGCAAGACCCAGCTTAAAAACTCCAGGTGCTGCTCAACTTTTAGCAAGATCCAGAAACTAGCAAGACCAAAACGCTGACAAATAGAAGGAGTTTCCCAAAACAGCCCAAAACCTTTTTTTCTAAGGCACACAAGCCTAATTTGGCTGTGGGTTTTTCTTCTCTAGAGTGTCCATTAAAGACAAATCCAAGGTTTTGATTGGCTCCACAATTGGTGTGGTTGTATTCCAGGGCTGTGGGGGCAGAACCTTGAATATGGAACCTCCTGTTCCTCAGCACATCTGAAAGCCTCTTCCCAGCCAGCAGAAGAAAGTGGCACTGCCCAGGGGTGGGACAGTGCCCATTATCCATGGGCACGATGCCATTCCTCAGGCTGGTGAGTGAGTTCCCAACAAGGACCCCGCCCGGTTTTACTCCCTCCACAAAAAAATGAGTCATTTTTAAAGGTCGTTAGAGCAAAGCAAGCATTAGGTGGTGGCTGAAGGGACAGTCACTTCTAGGAGACTTCTCCCACTCGATAAGTGGGGAAAAAAGAAGCCAAGGAACCCACTGAGAGCCCTGGGACAGCTCTCCATCAAATCCAAGTCTCCCTTTGGCAGCCCAGTGTAAGTTTCCCTAAAGTGAAATGAAGCTGTGTAGCACACCAAGCACTTGCTATTCCATCAATAGGCAATTGTAATAGGATACACCTCCTTAGTCTCTAAATGAGTTTTCTTTCCAGCACTACATTATAGACAAATCCCCTGTCACAAAAAACAAATAAATCCCTTTTCACAATCAAATATGCTCTAACCAAGTCAAACAGGGCCACACGCACGTGCAGCGAATCCACAAAGCTTCTCCCACCTTCCCAGAGTGACCATCCTCCCTTCAGGTGGGGAAAGAGGTGGAAAGGAAAGGAAAGAAGGAAAGAACATTTGATGGGAGAAACAAAGTGGAATTTCCCAGTTCAGCTGGGGATCGATGGGTGGGCTCCTCCTGTTCCTGCTCCACAGGGGCTGAGCTCACGCTGCAGCACCCAGACTGACACAACACCAGAGCTTGACTTACTGGTGCTTCATCCCGGCAAGATATTTTTAATTTGAACCTTGTCACTGCTGAGGATGAAGCCATCCAGGCTGTAATTTACTGCTAATTCATCCTCCTGATCCCTCTAAGATCAAGTCACCAAACAGTGAAATGCCCGGACAGTCCCAGAGAGAACGAGCATCAGGGGGCTGCTGGCAGCAAGTGCCAGTTCCTCATGCAGAAAAAAAACCAAACATATAAATATTAACCACCTACAAGTGGTCACCAGTCCAGCATCACCTCACTGTTTCCCAGGAAAACACTACTGGGAATAAAATACCTTCACCAGCCTCACCTTTCCTCCCTTGTGGAGTGTTTTAAGCTCCAGGAGAAATAACACAGAGGTTGTGGAGCCTTGTTTCACAAACATTTACGTGCATTTGGCTGTGAGAGTTCACCCAGGATCAAGATTTATCCCTCTGGCCCTTGCAGGAGAGCAGAGGAGAGGGAAATGTGTGGGTATAGATAATGCAAATGCCTGTAGTGGAAATCTAACCTGTATTACCTGCATTAGAGCCACACATTCGTACTGGCAAATTCAAGTGCCAGTCAAATCCCATTAATTTATTGCCAATGGCTGGGTGGGAAAGCCCCAGCAGATCAGTGTGTGGGTAACAGAGATGGAAGGAAACTCAGAGATCAGGCATGAAAAGCAGGAGAATCAGAGGTGCAACCCCTTTTGGGTCACAACTGCAAGTCCTGCCATGCTCAACGGGACTTTTTATTTATCCCTATGCAAAAGAAGCCTGGGAATTCTCAACCACTTGACTTTAAGGTCTGGATTTCTGTTTCACTGCATGAAGCATTTAAAAACCACTTTTTTAAGGGGGGAAAACTCTCTCAGCAGCAAAGTCTGGAGTAAAAGCAAGTGACAGAGTCTGCAAATGATCCCTCTCTCTTCTGGTTCCAGGTGAGGTCACAGCCACCTGCTGAGAGGTGGCAGAGTGGGATGGGGGTTTGAACCCAGTCACTGCTCTCCCCCAGGTCTTCAGGCTCTGAGAAGTTTGTGTCTTCTACAAACATTAGTATTTGAGGTAGCAACAGCTGGGAACATTGTATTTCAGCAAAAATTTGGCTTCCTCCATGGCTCCCTTGGAAGGGAGCATGCCCCTGGCAATGTTCACATCAGCTGGAGGGTCATTGAAGTGGTCATTTGTTTTTCAAACCACTGTTCAGGGCCTTCAGAGCATCTCTAAGGGTTCACAGAGGGGTTTTTACCAAGGAAAGTGTTCAGGACAGGTGCCACATGACACTGGGGGCTCTGGCAGGGGATGCAGAGCTGGCACCTCTTACCTGGGTGGCTGCTCAGCCCCTTAAGGACAAGGCAAACTAACAGAGCTCATGCACCAACAAAAACACCCAGACTATTCTTTGGGATGAGTCAAAAAAAAAACCCAAGGGAGAATGCCAGATAGAGAAAATCACCACACAGGCTGTAGGGATCTCACCACGTCATTTTTGCAATGATGTCTCCATTCCCAAACGTGATTTAAAACATTTTGCAGCAAATTTGAAAGGCACTGGGACTGAGGTCCATGAAAGCACAGCTGCTCCCAGGCCAATTCTCTAACCCAAAATGTTTGGTTGTCTCTGCCCATGGCAAGGTAATGGAACTAGATGATCTTTAAAGTCCCGTCCAAGCCAAACTGTTCTGTAATTCCACGATTCTATGATACTTTCTCACTTCAAAGCACCCATTTGCCATTTTATCTGGGAAAACTTCAATCCTGAAAATGTCCTGTTCTGTCCAAGGGCTGCTCTTGGCTGTTGAAGCACAGACTGGAGGGCAGGGCACCACTCCCTGCTCTCATCACCGAGTCCCACTTGGGGCTCAGTCTGCATTTCAGGCTGGTGAGTGAGAATTCCTCATCAATAAATGTGGACCGAGCTGTTTGCATCTCAGTGCCTCAGTTTCCCAATCCATACCACGGGAACTGAGTGAGTGGTTATGCTTTAAAACCCCGTGCCTCAGTTTCCCAATCCACACCACGGGAATGGAGTAAACGGTTGTGTTTTAAAACCATTCAGAGCCTGAGTGAAAAACATGTGGGCAGCACTACGTAATTTTTTTTTTTCTTCTTCTTCTTTTTTCTTTCTGTCACAGGCTCCTTGAGAGCTCAAAGCTGAGGGATATAAAGCACTTTTCACAGGAAGACAGTCACGCAGGGAAGCACGCTCATCACTGATGCCCTGCAGAAAGGCAGTGGGCTGCCCAGACTCTCTGCACAGACGGGAAGTCTCGTTGCCTTGGGCGCCTGCAGCGCTGCTGTCCCTTCCCTGAGTCTCGCAAGGCAGAAGGAAGGAGTAAGAAAGAGCCCTCTGAAGCCTTTCAGAGAGCCAGAAAAGTTCCCCACGTGCTTTTTGTTAGAGCGTGAAGCAGTTTGAGGGCTTTGCTAGAGGGAACAGTCACAGCCCAAAACGCATCCCTGGGTGGGGAGGAGCAGCACATGAGACTTTGGAGTCTCAGCTATGTGGAGCCCCACTTTAGAGGGGTTATGAATAATAAATAGATCATGAGGAGCCAAATGATTCCCAGGACAGCACGCCATCCCGCTCCAAAACACGTGTGGGCAGTGCCAAGCCCCAAACTCTGGCACTGCTAACTCCAAAACTCAGCAGCCCCACCTCTGACACCGTCCCCGGGTCAGACCCCAGCGTGGAGCCCACCGTGCCAGCACCCTTCTCAGCTTTGCAGGAAGCCACTCAGGGTTCCCTTCCTCACAAGAAACCGATTCCCACACGGCGTTAACCCTCAGCACACCCCGAGCATCGTAAGATCTTGCCAGGCTCTTCACACGAATCCAGCCCCGGCGCGGCGAGAGGGAGCTTGGTTTTACCGCAAGCCCTCGGCATCGGGAGGCAGAGACAAAGCGGTTCAGTAAAAGGAAAAAGATGCAACACAAAAGGGGCGCCGGCATCTCTCCTCCCCCTCCTCAGCCTGCGAAAGTGGAGGAATTGATATGAAAGCGGCTCCGGCAAGCCAGAGCCCCCCGGGATGGCCACAGACGGCTCCTGCCGCGCCGGCAGCGCAGCTCCGCCGCTCTCCTGCCTCTGCTCGGCGCTTCGCTTTGCCTCACCCACCGGCTGCCGAGCACCAGGCTCTGCGCGCTGCAGGGAGCGATGCTGCCAGGTGAATCCTGCCAGGGGAAAAGCTCAAAAATTCCCTCTCCCTGCGGAGAAGTTCAGCATCTCCCTTTGGGTTGGCGGCGTCCCTCCCCAGCCGGGCTGCGCGCACGGCGCGTTTGACACCGGCCCTCGGTGCCTGCCAGGCAGTTACGATCATCAAGCAAATGCTTGCCTACAGCACCGTGATTGATCATCAGCCCGGCTTCTAAAACACCCGTCTTGGACATAAACAACGCTGTGATCATGCGGCTGTCATTTGTTTCGCGTGGTATCCATACCGCCGAGCGCCACACATTTAGGATGGGACAGAGAGAGAAGAAGCCTTGGAGTGGTCCTTTCGGGAAGGAGACACCCCCATGGAGGGTGGGTCCGGGCAGAGGAGGGGAGAAAAGCCCCAGGTTTTCGTGCCGGGGCTGGGGTTGCGTGTTTAAACCTGGCTGCACACGCGAAGCAAACACACACACACACATCTGTTGCACCGCTTGAAGCCCGGCTTAGCGGAGGATCCCACACACACAAACAAACAAACACACAAACACGCACTTCCACAGGCAAGGGGAAAAAAAAAAAACCAAACAAAAAAAAACACAATCAAAACGCTGCTCGCATCCCTGCTCGCATCCCCTGCATCTCCAGCCAGAGGCTTAGGAAACACCTAATCCCACGCTGGGAGGCACACGCCGTAATTAAAATCACAGAGACGCCAAAGCCCGTGCCCCCCGTGCCCCGCTGGTCCTGCCCGCTCGCGGATTTCTACAAACAGCACCCGGGTGAAACAGAGAAATCCAGGTAGAGAAAACAAGTTAGCACGCTTTCCGCCCTCCAAAATACTTATGCACGCTCAAAACGAGTCCCTAGAAGGCTGCGAGCAGTTCGCATCGGCTGTAAAAATCCCCTGGCACCGTCATTGTTCCCAGGGAACGAGAGCATCCCCCCGGCAGTCTCGGGGGTCCCGCTCCGAGCCTCCCCTCCGCACCACTCACCCCCACGACTCGCGGAGCTCCAGATTCCCCTCGCTTTTCCCAAAACCTCTCTTCCCAGGCATCGCCTCCCGGCAGCGGAGGGAAGCCGTGGACAATCAGGTGCGCTTCCAGCGAGCTCTCCCGCACGGCTGCCTGGCGGCAGGGCTGGGAAGCAGCGCGGGGTGTGGAAGTTTTTCGGGAGAGGTGCGGAGCCACACGCCTTCCACTGGGTCCTTCCCACCAGGGCGAGCCCTGCGGGTCCTACCCCCGCATCCAGCACGGAGAACGCCGCATCCCTTCCCGGCACGGGGAGCAGATGGAGCCCCGGGAGGAGGATTTCCTCAGGGCTGGGGATGGAGCAGCCGCTACAAACCCAAACAGCCCTGCTGGGGCTGAGCAAGCGGGTTTGTTTGTCTGCGAGGAACTCAGCTGCTGCCGGAGTATCAGATTTCCACCAAAACAACGTGGATTTCCACCAAAACAACGCGCGGCTCGGTGTTTAGATCACTTCTCCCGGTCTAAATAATTTAAGGGCATATGTGTGATAAACGCAGAGCATCAATACGCAGGTTTCGGTTGCAGCACACACATGCACCGAGGGAAAGGAGGGAGGTTCAGCAGCGCTGACTCCGCAGCCGGGATTTGGGCAGGAAAACTCTCCAGCACCTTGCAGGAAGGGAAGAGACGGGGGTCTGCCCTTCCCTCTTAGGTGTTCACCACCGGGGCTGGCTCCTGTCCCCATCCATCGGTCACCCGCGAGGTGTTACCCTCCCCGGGAATAGGGCTCTGCCTCCAGCCCCGTCCAGCTGCAACCTCACCGGGAGCAGGAAAAGTTTGCAAATGCCTCCAACCCCTCGCCCGAGGAGAGCTCTGGAGCATCCAAGGGAGAAAATATCCCCCGAGAGGAGGAAAACCCGCAGCCGGGGGATGCCGAGGGTGGGCTGAGCCGCTGGAGCCGCTACCTCCGGGGAGAAAAGTTGAGCCTTGTGCATGGGGAAAAAGCCATCGGGGACTCGGGAAAGGGGGACACCGGCCACCGCGTCCCCTCCGCGCTGGGGATGTGGAGAAGGGGGGCTCCCCGCCGCGGCCCCCCGCCCGGCATCCTCCCAAACCGGGCCGGGAGGGGCGGAGGGGCCGTGCCCGAAGCCCCCGGCTCAGCCCGCTGTCCGCGGGGGTCCCTGCCCTCCATCCCAGACCCCCTTCCCGGGAGGCGGCGGTGGGGAGCAGCGCCTCCCGGAGCCCCCCCTGCACTGCCGCCAGGTGTGGGGGGCAGGTACCGCTGCAGCCCCGCCAGCCCTCCCGGGGCATCCTCCGGGGCATCCTCCGGGGCATCCTCCGGGGCATCCTCCCGCAGCCCCCGCTGCCCGGGCGGGGCGGGGGGCTCCTTACCTGGGAATGCTCCTCGCGTGCTTTGGGTGGGTTTTGGTGTAAATATATATATATATATATAAATTTCTCTCCTCTCCTTTCCCCCCACTTCAGTCTTCAGAGCAGGCGCCGCATTGACACTGCAGATGGTCTCTGTGTGCGTGTGTGTGTGTGTGTGCGCGTGTGTGCCTCTCTCCAATCCCAAATACTCCACGGAGGCGGAACACGGAGCCCCTCTCTCTGCACTGGGCAAACCGTGTCTGGCTCGCCCAGAGCCGGTGGGGGGGGAGGGGGGGGAATGGGGGGGGCAAACGCAGCTCCAGTTTTCACTCCCCCCCCCCAAATCACCCCTTCCCTCCCCTCCCTCCCTCAGCCCTCCCCCCCACCCCGCCTCTAAATCAGCCAGGAGTGGGGGGAGCCGGGCAGCGCGGCTGCAGGCGGGATGCAGGCAGGGGGATGCAGGCAGGGGGATGCAGGCAGGGGATGCAGGCAGGGGATGCGCTACGGGGCCATGCCCGGCTCCGCGGCCTCCCGCCCGCCGGGGAGGGCTCGCACTGCGGCTGTCTCGCCAGCCAGCCCTTCCTCCCCAGCCCTCCTCTCCAATGGTGGCTGCGGAGCCGGCTTGGACACCCAGGCTCTTTTGCAAACACAGGCACACGCAAAGGCACACACCCCTTTCCGAAAAAAAAAAAAAATTAAAAAAAAAAATAGCCGGAGAGGTGTAGAAGTGCTGTGGCAACAGCAACCCAATGCACGGGGGAGGGATAATAAAAAATAATTAATAAAAAATCGAAGCGATAATAAAAATCCCTTTCTATCCCTTTTCTCTTTCTTTCCTATATTTTTTTTAGCTTTGCAGAGAGAGTGGCCGGTTGCTCCTCCTTTCTCCAGCCCACCCACCTCCGGCAGAGGGGAGAAGGCGGAGGAGCGCAGGTTGTCTCTGGAGGGGGTCCCCCAAGGAGCTTTTCGTCGTCCTAAAGTTTGCAGGGGATGGGGATAGGGATGGGGACGGGGAGGGGAGCGGGGCCGCCTCCCGGGGCTGCCGGCGCCGCCGCCGCCGCTCTGCCAGGGCTGCAACTCCGGCTGCCTGGATTCCTCCTCCTCCGGTGCCTTCCCTCGCTCCTACTCACTACTGACACCTAGGATCTCCAGCCGGATTGGGCTAATTGGGAAACGTCTCTGCCATCCCCCCTCCCTCCACACCACCCACGCCCCCCCCAAAAAAAAAAAAAAAAAAAAAAGAATAAAACCCAAAACGCACTTACGGAACCAACCGCATCTCGCTGCCTGGCCCCATCTGCTCCTCCTCAGAAAAGCCTTTCCCGGCTTTGGCTGGCATCTCCCTTCCCTTTTCCCTGCCTTCCCTCTCCGGGCTGTGCCCTGCTGCTCCCCTCCGGCTCGGACCCAGAGAGGAGGGGAGCGGATCAGAGCGGGCGTGGGGAGGCTCAGGGAAGGATCAATCTCAGCTCGGGTGAGCAATAATCCCGGAGAGCGGCTGCAAGCTGCTCCCCTGGCCCGGGCTCCCTGTAATTCCGGGCAGCCACAGGAATAAAGGTATTTTTTAGAAGCTGCCTGAGTTTGGTGTCCCCCAGGCTGCCGGGAGGCAGACCCCACCCCAAAAGCTCACTCCGTGAGTGGGACCCGCGCTCCACCCTGCAGGTGATGCCAGAGGCAGCCCCGGAGCAGGCAGCAGGTGGTGGGGAGGGCAGGGATGCTCTCAGGGTGTGGATAGCAACAGGGCTGCTCCCCAGGGAGCCCCGATTCCCTGAGGATGGGCGCCTCACAAAGGTCTGAAGAAGAGGAGAAGCAGCTGGGGGAGATCTCCTCTGCTTTCGGGGGGGTTGGCCATGCTCAGGCCAGGGAGAAAACTCTGCAAGTGACCGTGCAGCTTCCCCTTCCCCAGCAGAAGGCAAAGGCATCCGGCAGGGATGCAGGGAGTGCCTGGGAAAGGGGGTCCCAGCACCCACAGCAATCCATACCCGAGATCAGAGGCAGGAATTGCCTCTCCAGGGGTTGTGCAGCACCAAACACAGCAGGACTCCCCCTCCTCCTCCCCACAGCCTCCACCATTGACAGGCTTAATCCGAGCTTAGTATTTTTAATTATCTTAAATTTATGCCACAAAGCACGGGGGCCGGGGGCTGTCTATTTGCATCCTCCAAGCTATTTATTTAGAAACAATATCATGTTTTCCTTAAAACAAGTTTTATCTCCCCGGCGCGTGCCTGTGAGCGCGCCTGTGTGTGTGTTTTGCCTGAGCTCCGGTTTACATTTCCTGATGGATGGATGGATGGAGATTCAGAGCCTTTTCTTTTTTTTTCTTTAAGGTGGTGCATAAAATGTATTTATTATTCTTTATCTCCTACCTCTCGCAAGGAGTCATTTGTTTTCATTCAGAGAAATGAATACGATGTGAAGCCTGAAGAGTAATAACACAGCGAAATGACAACGGAGGAGCGAGACAGGAATCTGAGAGATACAATGGCAGGTTAGTAACCTCTAAAGATCACTGCTGCTCTGAGTGCTACAGTATTATTGAGTGTCCAGCCTGGCTCGCAGCTCCATTTAATAACAAACATATGAAAACCTCAAGGAAATTCGGTCTCGCGTTTAAAACCTGTTCCGCTAAACACGGATAATCTGGATGTGCCCAGATTGCTTCCCACTAGCTGGCGGGGAGGAAGAAATTAATACCAGTTCTTTCTGCTTCTTAAGACAATGGCACGAGTCAATAGATCCCCGTGCTGTTTGGGTTCATGAAGGAGTGAGTGACAAATGAGACTTTATTTATAGGCCTGTTCATGAACCGGGCAGCGGGGGTGGAAAAGGGTGAGGGCTGGAAAACCCAAATGACCTCCCCTGACCTGTGAATTTCTACAGCAAAAGGGCCCAAGGACAAGGAGGGCTCAGGCTCACCCTGGTGTCATCCAGTGGATATTTCCCCTCCCCATGTCACAGCAGAGATCACAGAGAGGTGCTGGGCACCCCCTGCTCTGCTCCAGGGGGAAAACCAGGAGGCACCAAAGCTGCCTCAGCATCTTCCGGGATGAGGCAAAATCCTGTTGTCTCCATCCAAACAATCTCACAGAGCTGATTTCCCTCCTGCTGCCCCTAAAGATCCCCCATTGCCCCTGCAGGCCTGGGTGCCCACAGCCTCCCTGAATCCCTCTGTGGTTCCTCCCTCACTGATGAATCCTTTCTCATTACCTGAGCCACACACAGCGGCACACAGGGGTCACTTCCATCAACACCCAAAGAACAGAAAACACCTATTTTTGCCAGGACCATCCACCTGTACACTTTAAGACTCCAACAACAGAGGACGAGCCAATTAGGAGGAAGAAGAAAACAAAACAAAAAAAATTTAAAAAATTATAAAAAAAAAAAAAAGGAGAGAAACAGAAAATCTAAGTTAGATTGTGCGGGGATTTTTCTGTTATTCTTTTCCCCCGCCATTTTACAAGTTTGTTAAAGCAGCGCGGTGTTTAAGGGGCTGCAAGCCGGAGCTGGCTGTTGCAGCTCCGGGCTGAAGCGAGCGCAGGCAGCGCTCAAACCCAACATCGCAGCGCCACCTGCAGCGACCGCGCTTGGTGGCAGCTGCAGAATCCCCCAAACCGGGCCGATCCGTAAAAAAAACAGCCCGGGGAGAGGGCTGCTAACTCAAAATCTTCTTCCTCCACGTCTCTTTTTCACCCCCTTCTTCCCTCTACTCTTTAAAGTCCTTCCAGCTTGCCCCTCTCTGTTGATACACGAAAGAAAATTGGCCTCTCCTGGGTAGCTGTCACCATCGCTGCTGCTGACAAAGGATGTCTTTATCGTGCTGTGGAGGGTGGGAAATTCTGTACAAGCTGGTTTAAAGCTGGGGCAGCGCTCACTTTGACACCGCGGGGAGGGGCAGAGCTCACCTTGTCCCTAAGAGCAGTTCTTGGCTTCAGGGGGTGTCACTCGCTCAGATTTTGGCAGTGCTGCCAGCTTCAGGAAGGGTTGTGCTGATAAAAGATGAGACAAGAGTGCTACCAAAAAGAAATGTACAAGAAGAAGTTTGCAGGGAAGAGCAGGATTGCGTCACTTGGTCACCTTGCCTTGTGCAAAATTCTTTTGCAGCCTTGTTGCGACCGATTTTGGGTGATGGGTGGAAAAAAAAAAGCTCTTGGGAGGGTCCATCTCAGCCACCCTCTGTTTGTGCTTTGTCCAGCATTTCCTTGGAGTCTTGGGGGTTTGCACACTGGGTTCCCTGAGAAGCCCAGGGTGTCCTGGCACGGAGCAGAGGGGAGCCACGAGCCCTTTCTCCTCTGGCACTGATCTGCTGCACAGCCTCTGGCACCTCCCTGCCAGTCTCTCCTTAACTCCCCTGCCAGTCTTTGCAGGGATGTTTTCTGGGGCAGATTTTTCAGTAGGATATTTATAAATAAAAATGTTATCAGTTATCCAGCGTCTCCTTCTTCCCAGCCCTTCAACAGTCACAATGAAATGTCAAACAGAGGCAAGGTTTGCCTTCATTTTTTTTTTTATTTGACCACTTGTTTTTGATGTTTTTGAGGGAAGGAAAATTTCCTTTTATGTTGTCCCAGGGTCAAATGTATCAATTCCAGGAGACACAGACGGGCAGGGTGTGACTGTCCCCTCCCTCTCCAGCGCTCCTTCCCATCAGTGTGTGCTCCAGTCCCTGTTAGCACCTTCATTCAGACACCACCTCACCAACCCCGCAAGTTTCAGGAAGATTTCCAGAGTTTCCAGCCCAATTTTCCCCTCTTTGCTCCAATTTCATTCCTGTTTTCTCCCTTCCCATCCCATCTTCTCTGCCCCCCTGCTCCAACTCCCACTTGGACACTTCCACAGAGGACCTGCCCTTCCAAGCAGAGCCGGGGATGTGAGAGGTGCTCAGTCCCCATCCCCACCCACCCACCCAGAGGGGATTTATGATGTACTCAGGGCCGACAGCATCACCTGCACATCTTCCCACCCCATCCCCAACCCTCCCCCTGCCCTCCTTGCCCTCCCCGTTCAAACTCCCCCAGGGACAATTTTTCTCCTTCCCCCTTCAAATATTTGCCGACCATTATCGCCTCTGGTCACACCCAGGCTGTCATTTGTCCAAACAAAACAGCAGGAGGAGGGACAGGGGACAGGGGCAGGTGGACGGAGGCAGGGTGAGATGGGAGCCAGGGGAGCAGTCAGGCCATAATGATAAGGGGACTACAAAACCCAGGCTGGGGCTGGCCAATTAAATGAGGGGACCACGGGAGAGGAGTGAAAAGGGAATAATATTGCAAGCAGGCAGGTGGAGTGATAAGATACAACGGCAGAAAGTCGGGCAAATTCATTGTTGTTTCGTTTTGGAGGACAATACCAGGAGGAAGAGCAATCAGTCCCTGCTCAGGAGGGCTGGAGAGCTTTGGGGCAAGATAAGGAGTGGGGATGGAGGGATGACATGGAGAAATAGGTAAAGAGTCAGAGGGAAACAGTCCAGGGACACGCAGGAGGAGCTGGAGACTCTCTGGAAGGAGAGAGGGGAAGGCTGGATGCCAACACTGGGGCTGCTGGGTTCAGCTGAGGAGAAGCAGCCTTTAAATCAGAAGAAATCCAGAGGGAAATAGGAAAGCCTGAAGAAGGGGAAGGGCCTTATCCACAGATTAGGGCTTTGATTTGGGGTTTCAGAAGCTGGGCCAGACTTGCTGCTGGTGCAGCTCCTGGGTGATGCTCCAGTGGGCTCCAGGAGAGAGATGAGGAGCAAGGATAGAGCTGGAGGGATTTTCACAGAATTTGCAGTTGTAACACTCTGGAAAGGTCTTTTGGGAAGTTTGCCTCCCTCAGATAGTGGGGAAAGGATACACAAAATGCACTTTACAGCCTGCCAAATCTCACAGCTAATTGTGGATGTCGCTGGAGGCTAATCCTGATTTGTAAATCCTACCTTGGCATTTCTCTCACTCAGGGAACATCCACCCAGCCACCTTCTTCCAAAAACTTTCAGGAATAAGACCTCCCTGCTGCCTGTCAAATCTGGCTGAAAATGCCCCAAACCTGCAGTGGGCCCTATAGACAGCAGGGGGTGAATGGTTTGTTTTGTCAGAACCCCGAGCTCCAAAGAAAACCAGAAAAACACACAAACCAAGCCCAACATTTGTGCTATTTTTTTTTCTTGCTGCAATTCATGCTTTTTTTTTAAGCCAGTTGGAGGCAGGGAGGAGGGGAAATGTTGGCCCATCTTTTTTAGCACGTGGGCTTGGCAGCACACGGATTTACCCACTTAGGGAACGTGGGAGACAAGAGAGGGGGAGAAGCAGGAGCTCATCTCGGGATGCTGTGGGAACCCCAGTGGAGAATAGCTATTCTTACGTGTCAGCTCCATCACCATGGCATCAGGGAGGGAGAACAGAGGGAGAAATGACAGAAAACAGTGGGGAGAGACCGAGGAGACAAACAGGAAGGGCAAGAGAAAGATATTTCCCTGATGGGCAGTTTCGCTTGTTAAATAGTTGGGGTGTGGTACACTGGGCTTACAGACTGAAAGATGCTGCTGGGTCCTTTAGAAGGGACCTCTAAACATGTTCCCAAATTCACAAGAGCAGGTCCTTTCTGGAATGAATGATGGACTGGGGCTGGTGCAGTCTGCCTGTCCTAAAAACTTTAATAAAATATAAATCTATTCACATATAAGTGAATATTCCCAAGAAGACATCTGCTTTCTCCTCTTTGCTCACTGGTAGGACTCGTACAAAACACGTGGAATTCACTCTCCTGTTATCCTGGGTGGATTCACCTGTGGTGAAAAGGGACTGTGTCAAATAAAACAGCTTTGAAGACCTGTGACCCCTTTGCAGTGCTACAAACTGATGGTGCAGCACCTCAAGTGTACAAATTCCAACTTTTTTTCCTCCTAATTCCATTTTTTTTAATCTCCTTCCACCTCTATGTATATTTCCAAGCAAATTGGGATAATGGTCTGGAATTCAGCCTTTGGCCACAGCCACTGAGGGTGCTTGAGGCCACCACCCACACTCATATCAGCAAAATCTGGGATAAGAGCCTTCCCCTCCACAGGGGAATTCCCTTTAACATGTGTTATCCCGATGGATGCTCCCATCACCAGTCTTTATTCTGTTTCTGGATCGTGCTGAGATCTCCCCCTCTCTGCTTTCCCCACTTCCCACCTCATGGAAAGCTCTCCTAAATTCAGGATGGATTTTTCTCTTCACCCCAGATTAGTCTGGTTACTTTCCACCACTCACCCAAGCCAGTGCATTGGCTGGGAAATCTCAAATTGGTGAACCAAAACTATTGGAACTTTGGCTGCTGGGAATTTTAGATTTCTGTGCTGCCGGGCACTGACCCCCAGGAGAAACTGCCCTGACCTGAGGCCATGGAGAAGCTTCCAAAATGGAATGACAGCACTGGGATTGTGGGGGTGGAGTTTGGATAGAAGTGTGTGATAGCACAGGGTGGGAAACTCAGAGTTTAAGGGTTTAGAATGCAGGAATTATATAAAACAAGAGGGAGGTTTTGGGTTGGTGGCTGGTCCTTCTTCTTCACCTCCTTCTCCATGGGTTTGGGTGGTTTTGTGTAATTGGATAAAAAAGTCCACATTGTGAGCATGGGTGGTTGGTTATTGGGTTAAAAGTGAAAATAATAGAGGTGCCATTTCTTAATTGGACAGTTTATCCTTAAAAGGCCCTGTAGAGAGAGATGGGGCTCCATTTTTAGTTTGTTAGAGTGAAGTGCTGTAGAACTCACAGTTTGTGAGACTGTGACAGAGATAAGAACTAATAAACATCTGAGTCCAAACAAGAAACCCCATCTCACACATTTAACCCCAACACTGGCAAAAAGAAGATAAAAACTCCCCACCCTGCTGCCCCTCAGTTCCTGATTATCCCAGAGGAAATCACCAATTCTCTTCTTGGAAGCTGCTGGGAATTCCAGACTTTCTGACCCCCAGGAGAAACCGCACTGACCCGAGGCCGTGGAGAAGCTTCCAAAATTCACCAATAAAACTGAGATTGCAGGTGTGGGGTTTGGATAGAAGTGTGTGATATCACAGGCTGGGAAACTCAGAGTTCAAGGGTTTAGAATATATTCATGTATTGCTGGCACGAGGCATCATATAAAGCAAGATGGAAGTTTTAAGGCAGAGACCAGGCCTTCATCTTCACCTTCTTCTTCTTGATTTTGAGTAGCACTGTATTGTTAGATAAAACAAGTTTGCATTGTGGAGCATGAGCAGTTGGTTATTGGGTTAAAAGTAAAAATAATTGAGGTGTCATTTCTCAATTAGACAGTTTATCCTTAAAAAGCCTTGTAGAGAGAGATGGGGCTCCATTTTTAATTTAAGGTGAAGTTCTAGAGAACTCACAGTTTGTGAAACTGTTATATGGATAAGAACTAATAAACATCTGAGTCCAAACAAAAAAAAAAATCACACATTTAATACTGACCTCAACAGAAAAAAGAAACAAAGAATCTGCACAAAACCACTACACCATCATGTGCTCTTTCTGGGATCTGTTCATCCCAAATCCCTCCCATGTTTTGGATCATCTGCAACACCTGCATGTCTCCCTCTTTCCAAGGGGATATCTCACGTCCTCAAGCTGCTGAGCTCTTGGGTCAAAGCTTTTGAATTAAACCACCCAACATCATCTCCTCCAACCCAGGTCACTGTGTGCAGCTCCTGACACCAATATTCTTATAAAAATCTTTGAATTAAGTTGTTCCCCTCATCTCTTCGAAGCCATTTGCCTCCCCTCCCAAGCAGCCAGGCAGAAACCTCCTCCTCCTCCCCTCCCAGCACCTCCTGTACAAATCCTCTCCGAAGGAATCAAAGCTGCTGGAGGTGTGAGCTGGCCACGCACGTTGTAGCCCTTTATTATCTGGGGACCCCCACTCAAATGTACAGAGAGATAATGTTAATGGAATGATGCATTTGCTCTGATCTGGAGCTGTCTCAGAAAGATAAATGCCGAGGCGAAGCAGAAGCGTTTAATCACAAAATAAACCACCTCAATATGTTGTGTATTATTAATTTTTTTTCTCCTAAAGAAGCAAAGCTTGGTCCTGTCACAGCATGTTATTTTGCCAGCATTATCTCTGTTATTTCTAAATAATTCCATTTAGTGATGGTGATGGGTAGGAGGGCCGAGATACAAAATCAAATTAATTAGAGTGACCCAACAAACTCGTGTTTGCATTGCGAGATGCAACATGGCAGCAAATCTCGCTGAGAACAAATTGCATTCAAATTAATTTAAGAAAAAAATAATTTGGGGCAGATCAGGTTTATTTAGGATCAATTTTAATAAGCTAAAATAAAGTCAAGGCAGTGGGTGATACCATCAGCCAGTCAAAAGCCAAGTTTGACAGAGGTTTACACAGCTGAATGACAGTTACCTTGCAAGCCATTATTAGAAAAGCTGGGTTTTTTTTGGAGTGCCTTGGACAATTAAAAGAGCACCTCAATTACAGCCACTGGAGATATTAGTAATGAATAAATTATCCACCAGGTTTGACCCTCCCTTCTTGCACATCATTTCCAAATAATTAATTTCCTTGCCACGTTTTGAGATGTTTTGAGACGTTGCATTAAATTCTGCAGCAGAGGAGGGGCAGAAGTGGGGAGCCCTTCTCAGCCCTCTTGGCTGGTGACAGACCAGGCATGAGGGTTTTGGGGGTTCCAAAACAGAAGCAGAATTTGCCAATATTCTCCTGGCATGCCCCTGAGCCAGTGTTCCTGCAATCCTTCTGATCCCAGGATTCTATGCACACAGCAGGAGCAGATCCTGCATCTGCCAGTCCTTGTGCCCAGAGTGGGGGGGGTGTTTCTCCATCTCCCTCTGCATCCCAGAACATCAGGAATGGACTCAGGGTGGGCTTAAAGAAGAGCTTAAGGAGCATCAGATGGGCCTCAGCTGAACGAGGTGAAGCTGGAGTTTATGGGGATGATGGACTTACCCAGGATATTTGTAGCAGGCACATTGTTCTCTCTTCCAGGATTTTTCATAGAGGAGCACAGAGGAAACAAAGAGAAAACAATTTCTGTTTCTGCTCCTTGTTTTTCCCATGTGGAATGTGTTTAGAGAATTGTTTCCCTGGGGTGATTGCTTAATTAGATTCTGGTGAGGTTTGTTTTGTCCACTTGTGTCTAGACTGTCGAGAGAGGGTCACGAGTTGTAAGTAAGTTAAATATAGTAGTCTAAAAAAGTAAGTAAGTAGTTTTGGTATCTCCTTTAAATAGTATATTAATGTATTATAGCAAGTTATAATAAAGAAATCATTCAGCCTTCTGAGCTGGAGTCAGACATCAGCATTTCTTCCCACTGAGTTCACCTGAATTTACAATAGATATTCCTCATCCGTGCTCTGCTCCAGTCCAGGGCCAGCTGTGCTCATGGAACATTCTGGCACAGGATTCATTCCTGCACCACAGCAGAGGGAGTCTGATGAGGATCTTCTCCAGGGAATTCTATGAGGATCTTCTCCAGGGAATCTGATGAGGATCTTCTCCAGGGAATCTGATGAGGATCTTCTCCAGGGCAGCAGGTCTGGAGCACACAGGACTGCAGGGAGGATCCCCAGCCACCACAGCCCTGCTTTCATCCTGCACAGGGGTCGCTGAACTGAGCAGCACAAAGCCACAGGTGAAAATCAGAGCATGACAGAACAGTTTGGGTTGGAAGGGACCTTAAAATCTCATTGCACTCCCCCCCATGGGCAGGGCCACCTTCCACCACACCAGAATTTAAAGTTACACTTTGCCACACCTGCTGCACCAGAAATCCCATTTTCAGCACACAAGCCCTCCTGCTCACTTCTTGTCCCAGCAGCACATTTTTATTACCCTGATTTAAATGTTTCTTTCACTCCTCCCCATTATCCTTTACCTCGTAGACACCAACAGCTGATGGCCAATATTTGGAGGTACCTGCCTTTCACCACTGCAAAATGAGATTGCAATCAGTACATGCCAGGCCAGGAGACATTGCAGAAATTTAAAGGCCTTTTGGTGATTTATGGCTCTTTAATCAAGGCCTTTTAATATTTCATTGCAAAGTCACAGGAGTTGTCTTTATTTCTGAAAAATCTGTTTTTGGGGGGAATTAGACAACGTGAAACTCGATGTATTCTGCACTTCTGGGGACCACAGCCCTCACTGGAGCAGAGGGAGGGTGGGCAACAGGAGAGATGATGCACAGCTTTTTCCTTATGGCTTTGAGATGCTGCAGTAATTTAAGGTGATTAATTAACCTCCCTTATTTTCAAGGAGCTTGAGAAACCATGAAAGGATCATCAGAGGATCAGGCTAACGATGCCAGGGGCAGCACACCAGAGGAAATGTCCCAGGCTAATGCAGGAGGTGGTGACCAAGAGCAAGTCCATCCCCCTCCTCATCCCTCCTGTGGCCCCGTGGGGTGCTCAGGGAGAGCATTCCCCAAATTCCTGCTGCAGCAGCGAAGGGAGAAGGTTTGGATTTGGGGATTTGGGATGTTTCCACCACAATGGCCACCCCTGGCACCCAGCTGAGGCATCACCCACTGCACACATCCCTCAGCTCACACTCAGGGGCTGCCATGCCTTGGATAAGTGTCTGAATATTCCCTAAAAAGCTAAAAAATTATTTTTTTTTTCTGCTGAGCACTGAAGGCGGTTTGGTGGTACCATAAATATAAATATCTCCAGTTAAATGAGATAAATCCTACCCTGTGACTGCAGCAGCAGAAGAAAAACGACCCTGTGAGCTCCTTGCCTGGGACAGCTTGTCTGGAGTTCCTGCTCAGTGAACGTTTTGTGATGTTTAAAGAGCAAAAAAAGCAGAGAAGGGAAGAGGGAGAGTTTCTCCCCATGCACTGGGCAGGTAGTTTATGAACTCAGATCCCCCAGCAGCTGAAAAAGTGCTCCTACCCCTGCCAAAAGAGCCTGGGAAGAAATCACATTATTTTTCCTGACGATTTTATGTTATGCCTGAAATAAAAGCAATTGCCAGTTTAATCTCATTTGTATGCTCTGTGGTGGAAGAGGATCTGGGCACCAGGAGCACTCAGCTTCACCCTGGCAGTCTGGTGACCTTCAGATGGGAGCATGTCCCTCCTTCCACTGCTCCTCTTCTTGAATTTGGACTTAATTTTGGAGCTGTTTTCATCCAGGGCTGCCTCTCATTATGCATGTGGGCGCTGCCTGCCACAGCAGAGATGTGATCTTGCCTGTGGCCTCTGCAGCTCCTCTACTACAAATAATAATTTCCATCCCATCTATTCTTTTGTTTGCTACTGATCTATATTTAACAGTTGGTGATGACTACATTTATGGGTGATTATTGCACTTATGTTGTGTTAAATCTAAATGTTTGTTTATCTTTATGTGGTCTCTGTGTATACGCTTGCACGGCTTTTAACTTTATGTATTGCAGAGCTCCTTAATTATAAAATCAATAAATTTTTTAAACTTATGACTCTTGCACAGAGACAAACCCACACACTGTCCGTGGCTGGCTGTGACAATGATTCTTGCCTTGAGCTCGTGGCAGAACACAAACCTCAGCTACAGGAACTGACAGATTTTTTAGCTTGTTTGGTTTTTTTTTTGTTTTTTGTATCCTCATAGCAATTAGTTCAAACCTCAGCTATAGGAATTGACAGATTTTTTTTGTTTGTTTGTTTGGGGTTTTTTTCTTCTGTCCTCATAGCAAAATTAATTTTTTGTTAGTTTGGCACTCCTCAGGCTGGCTCCCAACTCCTTGGAGGTTTTTGACTTTGATGAAGGCTACAGCCCAGTGGTGGCTCTTGAGTCAAGGCTTGGAGAGAAGGCTCCAGTCCCCAACCCTGCCACGGACATTTCCTGAGTCACATCCACACCGTGGAGAAGCCCTGGATGGAGTTAGAGCTGTGCTGGCTCTTCCACATCCTCAGTGCAAGATTCCACCCCTGAGCAGCTCCAGGCTCTTCCAAGATCCCATCCATCCCTGCCTTCTGCCCATTCCCTGGGTCCTGTCCCTGCAGGCCTTGTCCCAGTCCCTCTGCAGCTCTCCTGGAGCCCCTGGAATGTGCTGGAAGCTCTCCTGGATCCTTCCCTTCTCCAGGGGAACATTCCCAGCTCTCCCAGCCTGGCCCCAGCCCTGCAGCAGCTCCATGGATCCCTCTGGGCTCTCTCCAGCAGCTCCAGGTGCTGCTGATGCTGTCCCCAGGGCTGGGGCAGCTCTGCAGGTGGGGTCTCACCTGAGAGGGGAGAGGGGCAGGATCCCCCATCCCTGCCCTGCTGCCCACGGGGGGGGTCTGTGCTGCTGGAACACGTGGCCAGGTCATGCTGAGTTGTAGGAAGGAATTAGGCTGAGCTGGGCATCAAAACCACTCCTCCATCATTTGGGGGACAATGCACAACACCCAAAGGACCCATCTGCTGATTTAAGCTCTGCTTTTGTTCCTATTTCACCCCATCCACACCTCATTTCCCCCCCATAGGGTTCTGGTAACTTTATAATCAACATTTCTCCCACTCCCAAGAGTCCTGACGCCCCCTCCAGCCAATTAAAAGCCACGAGCTGACAAATCCATCAGTGCCCACTGCCTAGCACTGCAGAGGAGCCTCCCACAGAAACAGGAGCTGTAGCCACTCATGTAAACACCAGCTAATCAGCAGCCAGCATTAGAGAAGTGTAGTCAGGTGCTGACCCCAATTTCTTTGATTTCAGGCTGTATTTCTCAAGCAGCAGCTCAGATCGGCTCTTTCTTTGCCACTTACACCTAATTAGGATCCCACAATGAGCAGGAGCAGCTGTAATTAAACCAAACCAGGGAGCTGGGGAGGGGAGTTCACTCAGGTGGGAATTTTTGGCATGGCTGGAGGTCAGAGGTTCAGTGGGAAATGACCATCCTCACTGTGGACAGAAGGTCATGTTGACTGTCTCCAAAAATGTGATATTTACCCCAGTGTAGATGTATCCCACACCATTACAGGTGAATTTGGTGAAATACAGTTAAATACAATTATGTTGTTTGGGTAGGTGCACATCTGAGATCAACCTGGACTGCCAGTTTAATTTTGAAGATCCCATCTTGTCACATTTCAGTCCCTCACACATCGTCACTCACATGAACTCTGCCCCCAGAAATATCAACGTGTGTTAAACCTCATGCAGAATTGCCTGGAATTAGGCAGGTGTTCCAAAGAATTGGTAAAAGAGGAAAAAGAATTACCTAATTTAGCCAAAATTTCCAAGGATCAGTACAACAGCCTCACCCTACCCAGAGTTACCCTTCTCATGGCAAACCAGGAAAAGTGAGGGGTTAGAATTTTGACACTTGGCTAAAAACTGGAGAGAAAGAATCCCAAAGAACTGAGGGAAAGGTAGGAGAATTTGATGTTGGAAATGCTGGAAATCTGATGTTGGAAAGCAGCCTGTGGGTGGAGGTGAGACCCTGCCTGGAGGTGGAGGCACAAGTCAGATGTTACCACGTGGTCAGAAATGCAATATCACAACTCACTGGAAAACCTCATTTTTGTTACAGCATTAAACTGTGTGGCAGAGGCATCCCAGGGACTGTGTAATTTGAAAAAGACACATTCCAGAAATTACCTTGTGGGGTTTTTTTTTTCCCCTCCTTTGAAATAAAAGCTGATTTTAATGGTTTCAATTATTTTTCATCCAGTTGCTGCCCTAGGATGATGCGGAGCTTTAAGTACGGGCAGGAAATAATTTCCAAGGGGACATTAAATGTACGTTTATGGAGTAAAATATGTATAAATGCAGACCACAAGAAATGGACTGCGAAGCATTTTATGGAGCTAATTCCATCAGGGGAGAGAAGGAGCCCACCAGTTCACTTGCACAGTTTATAAGGTCAGTGCAATCCCTCACTGGGAATTATTTCCTTCTAAATAACTGTTGCCTGACTATTTTTCCAAAACAAATCTTGCATCTTCCAGGTGGAAACTGATCCTAGGCTAAAAGCTTCTCTGGATGTGGCTGCTTTCCCTCATCCAGAGACAAAACGTGGCCTCCTGAACATGAAACCAGAATCCAGGAGCTGCAAAATTCTCCGTGCTGGAAGCTCAAAGTCTGCAGGGTGATTTTGGGAAAGACTTTCTCAGCTCCAGCCTGCCTCCTTCTGCAGTAGCTGGGAGGAAATGTTTCACATAACTCAACCCACACTGTTGTAAGAAGTCAATCCAGGAAGACATTTGAGGGTTTGAAATTTTTCCAAAGGCAGGACAGGATTTTTAAATTTTTTAATTAGTTTTTAATGTAGAAGCTGTCTCCTGGGACACAAAGATGACTTCTGAGCTGGCTCCCAAACCAGTTATACTTTGTGAGCTTTCAGATGACTTTTCTGTGAGTTTTGAGGCTGCAGGCTCCTGGCCAAAAGGAGCTGTGCTACCTGCAAGCCACAGGTTTGCCCGAGCTCCTGATGCCCCAGAGCACCCCACCCCACCAGTTCAGCCATCCTGGGGAAACTGGGACACATCTGCTGATGGAATCGGGATGAATCTGCTGATGGAATCGGGATGAATCTGCTGATGGAACTGGGATGTGTCTGCAGAGGCTGCAGGGCTGGAACCACCTCTCACCTGTGCAGCAAAACCCCTGATTTCTTGCTGGACATGAAGAGACTCCCATGCCTAGAGAGCTGCTGATGTCAGATTGGCCAAAATTCACAGATTCTTGTGATAAAACTTCTGCCCTGTGAAGATCTCACGAACAGAGTGAGTTAGAGGAACAGGGAGTCCTGCTCTAAAGCCCAATCTTTCCTAGAACTGAAATCCACGGTGATTTCAAACATCAGGCAGCTATTTTGGATACTCATCCCCCTAAAATCCATAATTCTCTTTATAACCCCAGTGAGGATGTGCACTGTGCTTAGCCAGGACAGAGAAATGGTGATGGGACACTTAACAGAGGTTCCCTGTGATCATCCAGTTGTTCCCAAATTCTGTAAGTCATCATCCTTATGAGAATTCCAGGAGGATAAATCAGCCACACTCCCTCAGCAATCATTCCAGATCCTCAGAGACTGGAAGAGGCCAGCAAACAGAGATGGCCTCGTGCTTAAAACGTGGGTTTATATCCACAGGAAGAGTAATTCCTGCCATGACTTCACTTCTGCCTCACTGCAGATCAGATTACAGGGCCTGGACACTTGGAATGGGAATTGCTGGAGATCAGGAGGCCAATCTGCACTTCCCAAAAGGACAGAATGGCAATTCTGCTGGGCATATGTAAAATCTACTGCAATGTGATGAATAGTCACAATTATTACCTTTGTTCAGTCTTCCTGGGGCTGGAAAATCCAGTGCAGCTCTGAAATTGGAGGTTTACACACAGAGAGCACAGGGAACTGGTTTAGCCAGGATGCTGCACAGACTTTGGACCACATGATGGAAGTGAAGCTACAGCCCCTTGAGTCTGTCTGGGATGTGGTGAATGCAAGAAAAGAGGAAATGAGAAAAAAAACAGAGCCCTCTGTGCCTGGGAATGGTCTTTTCCTTTATTTTAGCCTTGTGCTACACCTGTAAATAGAATCCTCTTCCAAGGCAGGTGTGCTGAGAGAACTTTGGGGTGCAGTGTCCCCAGGGGAGGGAGGTTGGGAGGGTGAGGAGGGGCTGTGGTGGTCCCACAAGGCTTTGAGGTCACTGCATCCCCCTGTGTCCACCTGTGGGTTCAGGTTTGTGTGAGTTCATACAAAAGGAAAGGTTTGGAATCACATCCCAGGACTTCTTTGGATGCCCCATAGAAACATTTAGAGACCCCCCTCCCCTCCATCCAGAGGCTTTGCAATGTCCCTGGGGTGTCTGAACCCCCACAGCACTGTTTTCCTGCCCTTTCTGCCCTGCAGGAGCATTAACAACCCCAAAACTGGAGCAGGGTGAAAAAAAAAAAATCCTGAGTCTTGGAAAGGGAATGAATAATTCCTGGCCAGGTTCTATCCATCCAACTTTCTGTGTCATCAGCTGGGATGAGTGAATCTGCACAAATTGTCTGGGTGTCTTTTGTAGTAGATGGAGAGAAAGAGGAACTTCCCCAGTGCAATTTAGCCCAGCTGGGAGACATGAATGGTGAATCCTCCTCTTTCCCGACCACAAAGCAGCTCAGACATAAGAATCCAGCCCTCAGCAAGCTGCAGGCAGGTGCAAAAAGTCCCAAATAACCCCCCAAAAAACACCACCTCCCCAAAACAGAAATTAGGGTGGAGCAGAGTTGGAGCAACGTGCTTCCCACAGACCTCAAACCAGCAAAGCCTGGGACCACAGCAAACTCATCCATCAGCTTGGCTGTGCTGGGGCAGAATTTAGGACCAGAATTCAGGGCTGTGTTGTGCCAGAGGGGCTCTGCTCACCCTGGTCATGGTTTTGCAGCAGTGGAGAAGCTGGAGGGTATTAAAGAGGATGCAAACCCTCACCGAGAGGTGTGGGCTGTGCCATGGCAGGAGCAGCATCCCATTCCCTGAGGTACAAGGACAGACCACTGGATTGCAAAAGGATGGGGATATTGCTGCAGGTTTTCCTGGTAAAAGAGGCTCCATCTTTCCCTCCTTTCCAAAGGTGGGGAAAAATCGAGATTTCCTCTGCTCCATCAGAGGCTCCAGCAGCACAAACACACACAGCACCCTAGATACACAGCCCTTCCCCAGGTTTGCTTTTCAGATTTGCCTATTGATATTTCCCCTCCCTCCTTCCCTCCATCTCCTGGTCCTCACTTTCCCCACTCCACGGAGCCACTCAATCCTTTCTATCCTTCATCGTCACTGGGACACCCCGGGCTGCTTTGAAAAATGATAATAAAGCAAAATTGGAAAAAGGGTAGGGGGAAAAAAAAAGGAGAGAGAGAAAAAAAAAGAGAGAAAAAAAAAAACACAACAGGGAAAATGAGCAGAGGGAAAAAAGAGAGATGGAAAAAAGAAGAATGCATGTCAGCTCCAAGCTGCTGCCAGCACGGCGCACACGGGTTGCCTTTGCTCAGCGCACATCAATGCCTCTTATCCTCCAAAGTTATTTCCCCTGGAGTGAACCTATCAAAGATTTTCAGCCTCTCTGGAGAGAGCAGTTCCAGATAACACTGGATTCCCTTGTCAATTTTTGCCTACCAGGCTCTGGCAGCGTTTCCTGCCTGACACTGTGATCCTGACACGCGCGGGCTGGAGGAGTGTGTGTGCTGTGCGTGGTGTGTGTGCATTTCTGGAGCTCATTCCCCCTCTTTCTAAGCAGTGCAGATGCTTTCAGACTGCAGAGAGGAAGGGAAAACCCACTAACATTTGGCATCTGCGTACACCCTGCTCATTTGTAATTCCTGTAGTGTCTTGCCCTCCTTGTAATTACAGTAATTAATATAATTACACTAATAATAATGATTATTATTTAGGGTGTGCCAGATCTTTCCTAATACAGCTCCTTCCCTGGAAATCCTGGGCCTATATTTGTAAAAGAAGTCACTGCAAGATTTCCAAATAAATGCTCCTCACAGAAATCCCTCTGCTGTGGCAGCTGGGAATTCAGAAATCTCTGTCCCCTCTCCTCTCTTGGCTGTGACAGCAGTGCTGCAAGGCCCAGCCACTCCAGCAGCTTCCCAGCATCTCTGTGGTGGTTCAGACAGATCTTTTGGTCACTTGTGATTTATTTTTGGTTGGAGGAGAGAGGCTGGTATGCCAGGATGGCTTTGGTGTGTCACTCATCCTTCCTCCTCTCTCTGAGGCCACAGTGGAATTCACTGGGATGGGGTTGTTTATTTGCACTCTCCATGATCTTCCAGCTTTCTGGAGATCAGGCTGTGCCCTGGAAGCAGTGTTTCCCCCAAGGGCAACGCTGTGAGACCCCACAGAAGGTCTCAGTGAGGTGGGAATGTGGGAAGAGAATCCTTGATTGAAATTTAGTCACCGTCACCAACATTAAATCATTGAATCATTGAATCACAGAATGGCTTGGGTTGGAAGAGACTTTAAAGCCCATCCAGTTCCAACACCCTGCCATGGGCAAATGATAGACCTGAAACCAAGAACTCTGCTGGAAACTCAGCTGCACAATGCCACCCCTCAAGAGCAAATCCAGCCCCAGAGAGGACACTTTTAATTGCCAGCTTTGCTCCAGGACCCACCTGTGTTGCTCCAGCCCTGTGAATACACTTTGAAGTCCTGGGCTTCTGACTGGTTCCTCTCCTGGGAGTTCCACCTTTGTGAATTCCAAGAAGATCCAATAACATTTTAAAGGCAGGATGTGAAATTGGATTACGTGGGACTCAGCCTCAGAGCAGAGAGAGGTAGCTGTCCTTAAAGGCCAGCAGCAATGTCTCCTTTATCCCTGCCTGGGACCTTCAGTGAACCTTGAACGGTGAAGCACATGGTTATTCCATTTCACCTTGCAGCATTCCCGCTGCAATTGATTATATTTGTCAGCCTGCTTTTTCTCCTCTTTGAATGCCGTGAATGGGAGGATGCAGCACACGTCAGTGTAAAGCACAGTCACTGCCCTGCAACAATTGTTCCCTGCTATTCCCCCTTCCCTGCTCACAATGGGAGAGATGCATCCAAATAGGAGAGAAAAATATCACTTTGTGAGCCTGAAGTAGGTGTGCAGCATCTAATCCATCCATCCATCATCTCTCTGCTCTAATCTGCCTAAAGTCAATGGGAGGGAGAGCGGAGAAGCAGGCAACAATAACAGTATCATGGTAACGGGGACAGCGCTGCCGGAGGGAATGTGGGCTCTGGGAGGGCTCTGTGCCCTGGGGAAGCATTAATCAGACACAAAAGGGCACGTGCCACACGAGAATAGCTCTGCTGTTATCATTATTATTTACTCCATGTGATGCTTTAGCTCTTCAGGCAGGGCACACCCTCGGTGTGCTCCTTCCAAGCTCCAAGTAGCCCTGCGTGGAAAAGAGGAAATTCTGCAGCCCCATTCCCAGCTCTGCTCAGGGATGGATTTGGGGGCCAGACACCTTCTGGGGCAGGCTGGAGGTCACCCCTGGACATGGTGTGGAGGCAGGAGAGTTGTCCTTGGTTCTTGGGCCCAGAGGGATTGTTCTGTCTGCCCAAACTGTGAGGAGAGCACCCAAACACTGCATGGAGTTCAGAGTTACACACTAACGCACTACAGGATCTGGGAAATGGAAAAGCTAAAATTTAAGGCATCAGCTCAGGCTGGATCTGGCTGGCAGAGGTGCCTCCCCCTCCTCTCCCTGCTCTGCTCTTCCCAGTCACACATTTGGTGGATGGTCACACTCAGTGGTGCACGGATGGGCCTGAGCCCAAATCCACCTTCCGTGCTTCGGTGCCCAGCCCTGCCTCTGCTGTTAAACCTCAATAAGAGGCAAGTTGAGAGGCTGCAAACGCTGCCAGGGTGCTGCAGCTTCATTCAGCGGCAGAGCAGCTGCTTTTTGGGATGGGGCTCTGCAGTTTTCCCTCATCCATGCGTGCCCAGAGTCTGCCTGCAAGGTTAACCCATCCCTGCAGGATCAGGAGTGGGAACAGCAATCCCTTCCCTCTGCAGCCAGCAGAGGTTCTGCTGCAGGGAATCTGTGCCACAGGCGTGGAGCTCAGGGGTGTCCCCAGAGCCACCAGAGTGTCTCAGGTGGGATCTGAAAGCACCAGGAGTCACGGATGGATGGATAGATGGATGGATGGATGGATGGATGGATGGATGGATGGATGGATGGATGGATGGATGGATGATGGATGGATGATGGATGGATGGATGGATGGATGGATGGATGGATGGATGATGGTTGGATGGATGGATGATGGATGGATGATGGATGGATGATGGATGGATGGATGATGGATGATGGATGATGGATGGATGGATGATGGATGGATGATGGACGATGGATGATGATGGATGGATGATGGATGGATGATGGATGATGGATGGATGGTG
>QUSF01000020.1:12130125-12145722 GCA_003676055.1 Chloebia gouldiae
GGATGATGGATGGATGATGGATGGATGGATGGATGATGGATGGATGGTGGATGGATGATGGATGGATGATGGATGGATGATGGATGGATGATGGATGGATGATGGATTGATGGATGGATGGATGATGGATGGATGATGGATGGATGATGGATGATGGATGGATGATGGATGGATGGATGGATGATGGATGATGGATGATGGATGGATGATGGATGGATGATGGATGGATGATGGATGGATGATGGATGGATGGATGATGGATGATGGATGGATGGATGATGGATGGATGAACACTGATGTCACCCAGCACTCCCCATCACCTAAACCCCAGAATTACCCTAACAAGCTTCCATCCAGCAAGATCCCCACTACAGATGCCTGGGAAAGGGCCCTCTATATTTCGAAATCATCCAGAATTTGGGGCTTTTCTTTAGGAATCTGTCCAACAACTTTTTGACCCTGTGCAAATCCCTGCTGTGAGGATGCAGGCAGCAGAAGCAGCCCCCACCTGGAGGATGCCCTGGTGTTTGTTTTCAGCTTGGTTTTCACAAAGTGCTGCCTGCCTGGCAGAGTGGATGCCCTCTGGTTATTGTATCTGTCAGTGGTATCTGTGGTTTTACAGACATCTCCAGGATGTCATTTCTGGCTCTAAGCCACAAACTGAGCAAGATTTGCAAGGAAACACAAAACTTCGCAGTGCTTGTGCTCCTGGCTTGCTGCAAATCACTCTTGCCTCCAACAAAAATTTATTTTTCAGTCCTGTCCAAACTCTTCAAAGTTGTAGTCACCTCCCCAAACTATTTTTACCAGCCAAACATAGATATTGGCTGTAAGGGAAGATAAATCCTTCTGCAGAGTGTCGAAGGACTTCAACCACCAGCTGCAGCTTTATCTGAGCTGGCTGAATCCCACCTGTGAGGTTTGGGAAGGGAATTTCAGCCTCCCCCTTCCCACACATCCCCTACAAACACGGGCAGCTTTCCCCCCTCACAGCTCTGTTTAGAAGCTCAATTAACTAATGGCCTCAAAGTGCTGGCAAGATGGATGGCACCACAGGAAAAGAAGTACTTCCATGGCTTTTTTAATAATAAAAAAATAAAACCCACCTGACAAATCTGTGGCTAGAAGGGTCCAAGTTGTCAAAAGAGATGGACAAGGAGTAACTGAGAAGGGGATAAGATTCCAATTCATCTTCCAGCTGGCGTTTGTTTCATTTTTATCTCCCCTTCAGCTCGAGGGCCTGAGAACAAGGTAGGAGAAAGAAATTTTGTTGTGGACTTATGAATGTCTCTGATAAAGACCAAAAAACCCTCCAGGGCATGACAGTGACCCTCCTGTGTGTTTGCTGGTCTTGCTATTTCTAAAAGTAAAAATCACACAGAAAAGCTTAAAAAACAAAACAAAACAAAAAACAAACAAACAAACAAAAACACCAACCAGGTGGAAAAGAGCTTCTCAGATTAGTTTTTAGTGTCATAAATAAGTGGAGAGGTGAGCTAAAGCTGTTTTTGTTATTTTTCATGGAATCATAGAGTCATAGACTGGTTTGGTTTGGAAGGGACTTAAAGCCCATCCACTGCCACCCCCTGCCATGGGCAGGGACACTTTTTACTATCCCGGGTTGCTCCAAACCCCATCCAGGTACCCCTGAACACTTTCAGGGATGAGAAATTCACAATTTCTGAGTCCAGACAAGTCAGGAAGGTACAAACCTTTCTCCAGCATATTTTTTTTCCAGCACTTTTAGCCCAGGATCCTTTCCCTTGCTGCAGACCTGGCCAGTGTCACACCCCAGAGCTGAATTCCTGGATGATTCCTCTGAGCTTTTCTGCCTCAGCGCTGTTTGCAGAGCCTGAAATACCTGAGCAGGGCAAATCCCCCCAGCTCCCAGAAAATCCAATTTCATGGACACAGCTAAACGTGTGTGTGATGTGTTGCTGGGTGAATTCCTGAAGATCATTGCCTCCTCAGGGCTGTAATTCCAGCTCTTTTCTTGCACGGGTATTTTCGCATCGTGAGGCCACTCCCGAGGAGCAGAGTGGGATGCAGGAGCAACGTGGGTGTTGGAACCCTGGTTACTGAGAATTTTAAACTTTCTGTTTAAAATAAACAGAATTTTAAATTTTCTGTTTTAAATAAACAGAATTAAAATAAACAGAATTTTCAGCTTTCTGTTTAAAATAAACTAACACTAACCCCCAAAAGAACGCTATGTTTGACCTAAAGCCATAGGAAAAGCTTCCAAAATTAAATGATTAAACTAAGGTTGTGAGTGTTTAGTTTGAATAAAAGTGTGTGATATCACATACTAAAAAAGTTACAATTTAAATATTTAAAATATTATAATATGTATAAAACAAAATATTTTAAACAAGAACTAATCCTTCTTCTTCATAAGCTTAACTAATACTATATAATTAAATTAAAAACTCTGCATTACAAAGCACAAGTAATTAGTTATTAAACTAAAAATAAAAGTAATTTAAGTATCATTTCTTAATTAAACAATTTAGCCTTTAAAAAACCTTGTAAAAATACAACTCAATTTTTTTAGTTTATCAGCATAAAATACTATAAATCTCACAATTTATAAAACTATAACATAAATAAACACTAATAAACATCTAAATCCAAACAAGTTGTTCAGTGGGCTCTTGGCACTTTCACTCTGCATTTTCTGGCCCTTGTGGCTTTAAATCATAATTTAATGTTGCATTAAGACAGGTTTTTTTCTTATTTTTTCCCATTGAAACAGTCATTTTTATTATCTTTTATCCCAATGAATTAACTTGGAGAGGGGTTTGAGAGTGACATTTAAAATGTGGGGAAACTGGAGAGATTGACTCAATTCCTATACAAAAAAAACCCACATTTTGGGGTTACTTTAAGGGAGGGTGAACACACCATAAAACCACTTTGTTGAGGGTGAATGATGGTATGAGACCTTTGCAGGAACAAGAACAGATCCATAAAAACAGAGCAACAAACCCACCAAAGGAGATTTCTTTGTTTTGTTTCATGTGGAAGTATTTTTTTTTTTAAATATGTAAAAATCACAGCTCTGTGTTCTTAGTAAAGGGGATTTTTCCACTTTTTTGTCCTTCCTCTGAGCTTCACCTCTCCTCAAATCCTTCCTTCTTTGTTCTTTTTCTGAGCAATCTCTGTGACTCCCTCTGCTCCTACATTGAGTGTTTGCCCCATTTCTCCAGTCCCTGAAGACTCTGGGTTTTCATTTAATGATCTTTAAGAGAGAAAACGACTTTTTATGGATTTGCAGAGCACTGGACAAATATTAAACGGTTATTGTTCATTTTCCTGCCTTGTGAGCAGGGCTGGGGGGTTACAACTATTGAATAATTGTACAGAACCAGTGTTTTAGACATTTTTTATCCATATCCACTTGATCAGAGAGAGCCAAGGATTCAGTGCCCTACCCTTGGATGGGATGTGGGCAAGGAATATGCCAAAGATCACTTATGAAGTTTATTTTTTACTTGCTTGGACATCAAGGCTCCTCCTGACTTGTCCAGGAATAAACTTCTCCCAATTTACAACATCACAACAATTAATAGCAGAGATAGAAGATTGCAGAGGGTTTAATGGATAAAGTGATTATAAATATTAAAAAAAAGCAGGAGTGACAAAGTGGATCACAGGACCCTTTCCAGGCCTTGCATCCAAGACTAGGGCAGTGATTCCACATCCACAAAACTTGTGGAAGAACAGCTCATGTATTGCCACACACTTTGCAATAATATCTCCTGCTTCCAGTGGAAGTGCATCCCCAAAAAAATACAATTGACTCAGCAGGGAAAACAAAAATAAAAAGAATGGAAGAAAGACCAGCACGGCAAGCAGAGAAGATTTCATGGGTTGTCTAGGAGCACATCTGTATATATGGAATAATCCAGCAAGAAGCTGCAATCATCACCTGACACTTTTAGTAGTTATTATTATTCTAATTGTTAATTAGATGTTGACATTAATTCCTTTCCTACCTCACAGCCTGTTGGACACCAGTGGCCCCTGTTGTTTCCAGAAGCTTTTGGACCAGGACATTTCACCTGTTGCATTTCAGAGCTGTAAGAAAGACACCAGCAAGAGGAAAAAAAAAAAGAGAGTTAGTAGAGTCTGAAAAAAAAGAAAATACTTATACAAAATAAATGGGGACAAATGTTGAGGCCAGGGATGGTGTTTGCAAAAATGGCAGCCATTGGCCAACGCTCCCTTTCTGATTATTCCTCATTTGTGGAAGAAAATCAGGCATTATCTCCAGGGAGGCTTTCTGAGGTAAATAGATGAGCAGACATGTCCAGCTGATTTTTGCCATCCCCAGTGTTTATGTTTCATATTTTTTCCTGGGCACACTTCAATCAGATTCCATCAAAACTGGTGGTCAGATCGGGGGGAGGGTTTGGGCTGAAATGAAGATGAAATGTTGCTCCAGACAATTCCCAGCTGTCCAAAACTTGATCTAAGAGGAGCTGAGCCATTTGTTGGGCGCTTTCAGAGCCTCGGGGAGTGGAAGTTTGGTGCAAATTTAGGATTTTTTTCTTCTGTGTTCTCACCAGCTCTCCCTGATAAGAACAATTTCTCAAATCCTCGGGGTGTGTAGGGTACCAGTATTTTCTTTTTTTTTTTTTTTTTCACTGCAACCATGAAACCAGGGGGCTGAATTTGAGCACTTTTCCAACTGGGCACATCCAGAGGGACTGGTGGAGCTACAGAATCTGGATCAGCCCCTCTGCAGAGTCACCTGTGTCCTCTATGTCACCCAGGAGAGTCGTGCTAGGCTTGAACCATATCCAGACAAAGCCCAGCTTAGGAAAACTTGACCTCTCAAATCAAGATTTTCATGATAGATGTAACTTTTTAACATATTTTTCTTCAGGCCCTGAGTTACAGCAGGACTCCAGGTGAGGTGCAACATTTCAACAGGGCTTTGTTACTTGAAAAAAAAGGATAATTTGGGGCCTGATGGGCATCCCCACAGTTATGCCCCACTCAGAATTTTTTCAAAATAATTTGTTGCCAAGGAATTTTGTTCATAGTGGGCACTTTGGAGAGAGCAGGAATACACCATTTGCTCATTCTCCTTGATCCATCCATCTTTGGACAAGGCTGGAGATCATTTGCCTGATCAGTGAAGTGATTCCGTGGGAAATTCCTTTTTTTTTTTTTTTTTTTGCCTGGTGCATGAGGTAACAGCTGCATCAGGGGTAAAGAAATCCATGAATTTCCTATGGATTTGGTGTCCTAGAGCAAAATAAGTGATTTTTCTCGTAGCTGAGTCTGGTGGCACAGGGAAGAGGCAAGTCGAAGACTCATCCTGCCAAAGGAGAAGGATCTTAATTTGCTGAACATCTGCAGCCCCTAAAACATGGGAAAGATTTGGGAATTTCAGAGCTCCTCCACAAGATGGGTTGGATCTCCCCTCACTCTCTAACTGGGGAAACATCATCCTAAGAGGGTGCCTCGGTGTCTTAACCTGAATTGGATGATTTTTTAGCTGTTTTATTGAATGCTGTTGATTCACACGCTCAGATGAGATTTGGCTTCGTCCTGCAGGGCAGCCAGAAGGAAATCCACAGGAATCACAGCTCCCCAGGTGTAAAAGCATGAAGGAAAAAAGTAAAACAACAGGCTGGCAGCTTGCAGAGAGCTGGTGGAAAGGCACTGATGTTGTTCTGCCAGCGTTTGTGATTTCCCTGCCGGCCTCACAACATCTCAGGGTGTGTTGAACCAGTGGAAGGTTTAGAACAGCAAACGTTGGGTGGATGTGGCTGAGGAGCAAAGCTACACACGGGAGCCCTGCAGGCTGTGAAGCCAGAGGGCTGCAGAAGGACCCCAGGTGCCAGTGCTTTTCAAACCCTGAACTGTTTTCCTTTTCCATTCTGGACTGGTTTTGGTGAGATTAATGGCTGGACTGCGCCTGTGTTCTCCAAAGTTTCTTGCTACAACAACTGATCCCTGAAGATTACCCCTACATCTTCTTCAAGCTCTTTGTATTTAAATATTTCCTTTACAAAGGCAGCTTTCAAGCCTGCATTTGAGAAAAAAAAAATCTTAAGGTGTTTTGACAGAGAAGAGACACAAATCAGGAAGGGTTTCTCTCTGCAGCCTCAGACCTCCCCAGCTCCTATTTATGCTGCTTTTGAGCATAAGGAGAGTCTGCTTTTATCTGTCCAATGGATTTCTGTTGCTGTGATCATTTCTCCCCTGGGAAAGGTGTCTGTGGCTCTTTCCACCACCACAGACCCCTTTCCTTTTTTTATCAGGGAGCCAATGTTGAGAATTTCCTGCTCTCTCACTTGGGGGTAGTGACTGACTGGGAAAGAACATCTCAATTGAGTTTCTCCAGATGAAACACCACTTACCCTCCTCTTCCCAGTGCCCTGAACACCAATGCTCTCCAAACACCATTTTCTTCTTCATGATGGATTGGGGGAAAAAAAAAAAAAGGGGGGGGGGGGGAAGAAAAGAAGAAGAAGCTTTGCTGATTTGTGGTTTAGAAGAATGTCCAATCCCTGTGTCTCCAGCAGATATTAAAGATTGCCAAGATGTGCCCTGTGGATGATAATTCGCCCTCCAACTTCAAGCAGAGCTGGGTGGTGCCTCTAAGTGCAGGGAGAAGGAGGGCAGGGGAAGGCAGGAGAGCAGAGCCCAGGCCCCACCACGAGTGGAAGGCTCCATCCTCAGCCTGTGGAGTGCTTTTCCATCTGGGTGTAAGTGAATTATGGTGCTGGGGGCTGATAGCCCCACTCGATAGCCTGCTTGCCTTTAATGGGTTGATAAAAGGATGGTGACAAGGAGATTAATAGAGATAATACTCCAGGCTTCTTGCAGGAGAACCATTATCATTAACAGCATTAATTAGCCCATAATACAGTGTACAAAAACACCAGATCCATCCAGTCCAAAGGGAAGCAACCTGACAATTGTCAGTAATGTGATAGCTCAGCATTAGCATGCACTGATCGTTGAATATCTTTATCATCCTAACCTGGCCTCTGGAAAAGGGAAGAATTCCCAAGGCTGCCTTGCAGGCAGCATCTCCAGCCAAGTCATTAAAAAGATACATGATTATGGAAGGGAGAGCTGCAAGGATGGGAGCAGACTCCAGAACCCTTTGCTGTCAAGCCAGCCCCTGCAGGATTAGTCCAGTTGTACCCTCTGGAAACCTTTTTAAAGGCACATTCAGCTGGACTGAATTCCTTCTAAACCTGACAGCATTTCCCAGCAGACACTGGCAGGGCCTTTGGAGAGCCTCCTGGAGAGATCTGATGAAGAGAAGTGGAGAGATTAATCCATAGGAAGTCACATGTAGAGGTAGAATTAGAGTTTTTGAATTAGAATTAGAATAAAATTGAATTAGAAATAGAATTATCCATTTCTCTATAGACGTATAGATAGAATTTGAGTACAGCCCCAGACTGAGGGGTTCCAACTTAAAATCAACCTCATCATCCAGCAGCCTGGATGTGCACAGATGATAAATTATATTAAGGCAGAGAGAAGCATTGCCTTGGGCCAAACCCCAAGGCTCGTGCTAAGGAGAGAAATGAACTTTGGAATCAGTTTGGCTTTAAGGTGATCAGTTTTCTTGGCAAGAAATGTGTCCCAGAATCACAGGTGAGCCCCTTGGATCAAAGCTGAACCAGGAACATCTGGCTCATGCTCAACAGAAATTTATCCCAGCTGAAAACTCTTAACTGGGGAACTTCACAACCATCCCTGTTCAGCCACTTTAGCATTTTATTGTGAACATGAATTCCAGTCTCTCCTAGGCTCCAAATTGAACCATTTTTTGCTGAAAACTAATCTCACTTCTTCTTACTTTTCTCCTAGAAAAACCAGAATTGCTCTTATCACTTTTTCAAGTATCTCCAGCTTCCTGGAAGACTATTATTCCATCTCCACTTGGCTTCTGTTTCCTTGGCTGAAGAAATACCATTCCTTCAGCCTGTTTCGCTGATTCCAAAAGTAATCAAACTGCCAGAGAGGTTTCCCTCTGAGCACAAAGCCCCTCTCAGCCAGGAGCCCTGAGACTTTTTTTTTTTTCAGGAAGCTTTCTGCAGGTTGCTTTTTTTCCTACAAGCACAAAGTGCATCGAGAGGAACGTGAAATTCAAATCCAGCTGCTCCTGGTGTCTCAGCAGCCTGAGGACTGTGGGCACTGGGAAGGTTTTTGGGAGGTGCTGGGGGGTTAGGCTGGTGTCCAAATGGATTTATGTTGCCTGACACTGGAGGTTATCACAGGACTCTGCATCAGCTGTGGCTTTGAGACAACCTTTCCAGGGAGATCCCAGAAAAAGGCTGACAGGATTTTAAACTCAAAACCCCAGGGCTGGTTTTAATAAAAACTCAAAAGCAACATCTCCAGATGTTTTGTCCCAGGTGCTGAACTTAGGCTGGAATGAAACTCTGCTCTCATGGAGAGAGACCCAAACTTTGTTCAGCCTGGATGTCCAACCTTTAAAGGAATTACACTTGAGACTTGAATTACACTTATGCATCTCTTATTTTAATTTTCCTGTCTCACAAACAACTCAGGTCCAAATGGAAGGAAAGGTTGGTTTGTTTATTTATTTTATTTATTTAATGATAGAGACAATCTTTGTGTTCTCTATTCCTTTCTATATCTAAAAGAATTTATTTTGCTTTCTCACAAATGGCTGCAGTCCAAGCAGAAGGAGTGATTTGTTTATTTATTTATTTATTTAATTAATTGATTTTTAAAATTTATTTTGTGATACAGCCAAATGTTTATGTTCCAGATTCCTTGGGATTCAGCACTTTTATGTCTAAAAGCATTTCTTTGGCTGTCAAAGTGAATGCTTTGTCCAAACCAATCCTTCCAAGAAGAGCCACGACTAGCCTGTCCTGGTGTGGCAAGATGAAGACCCCTCAGCAAGGCTTTTGCAGCTCCATTTCCCAGCTCTTCCATTTCCATGCTGTCCTTCCAAGAGGGATCTGGCTTGGCAATGCCAGGGAAGAGCTGTGCTTGTCCATAGAATTGTATTTTTTGGTGACACAGTTGAGTTGTGGGCTCGGAAGTGCTGGTTTAAAGGTTGGATTCCATGACCTGAGGGGTTTTTCCCAACCTAACCAATCCTCTGATCTCACCTGTGCTCAAAAATCAGCTGTGGAAGCATTTTTAGCTGTCCAAATCCTGCAAAAAAAAGCCCATTCTGCTTGGGAGGAAGGGAGGGGAAGAATGAAATCTTCCTTGGGGGGAGGAAAACTCTGGGAAATGAAACAGAGCAGGCAGCAGAAAGACTGACAGCCAGAGCCTGCTGGATCTATGACTATTGACTGCAAACTTGGTTAAGGTGGCAGTTTCCAGTTAGAGCATCACCCACCTAAAAGCAGAAAGGAAATATCAATACTGAAATGGTAAATGCAAAAAAAAAAAAAAAAAAAAAGAAAAAAAGAAAAATAAAAAAAGAGCAGAACAAGGCTGTGAAATAACAGGACTGCACTGATTAAGACAGACAGAAAGTGATGGTGCTGCAACAACTCTTGGCAGTGCTGGGAATGAAAGTCTACATTTCATTGTGAAAAAAAAGAAAAATATAAAAGGAGATGAATTTGTTTCCATGCTGCCTGCAGCTTTTGGTAGGCTGTAAAACAGTTTGCCTGGTTTCTCTGAAGGAATTGCTTTGAGCAAATATCCAAGTCAGGATGGTTATTCTTCTTTTTTTTTCCCTTACAGAAGACACCTGGATATAGCACCTACTCATCCAGCTCTGGAGGGACCCACAGCTCTCCATGTATTTTATGAGGTCTGAAATGGCTGGAGGTCAGTGGTTTCTGGAGAAAACAGATGAAGCAATTGGTTCTTTCTGCTTGGTGCATATTTCCCATTGCTTGAGGAGAAAATTGGCCCTGGAACTGTGAACATGCATCAGCGTGTGAGGGAGCAGGGGTCAGGCAGGCACAGCATTGTTGTAAATAACAGGGAAATTTATCCCTTTGCATGGTGCTGGGATCCAGGACTTATTTCCCTGGAGCTCCACATGTCCCGTGTTATTTATGATCTCTAATGGCCCCATCCCAAATGGTGGCTGCTCCACAGATGGGCCTGGTTCCCCAGAGGGGACTGTCCCAGGAGTCCTCCCCACTCTGTTCTTGTCCAGGGCACCCTGGAGGAGCACCTTGCTTTAATATCTTGAAGAAATCCTGGCTGTGCCCAAAACTTGGAAGTGATTTTGAAGCACAAGGCAAAGCTATGTTTTGTGCAATGAGTTTCCTTGCAAGGGAAGTTTTTGACATTATGGTGCTCCTCTACTCAAGATCAGCAGCCTAAATCCATGGATTTCCTCCCCTGTCCTTTGGGGGCCCTCAGCATTTTGGGGCCTGTGCTGAGTTGCCCCCAAATCACCCAAGGCTGAGCTTTATATGGTCATCACCCTTTTATTTAAGGCTTTGGAAGACACTTGGGAAAAGAGCCACTTGTTTTCTGTTGGGATTGAAACAGTTTTGACCAAAAAATGGGGCAGCTTTTTCCACCTCCTGCCCCTTCCCTCAATCAGGACCTGCCCCAGGAGGAGGAAGGATCTAAAGAAGTGCAAGAGGCTGGGACAAGGTTCCTTCCATGGATTTATGGAGAAATCCATGGATTTCCTCCCTTGACATCTCCAGGTCTGGGTGTGGCAGGCACATTCTTCTCTCTCTTTTAGGATTTTTTCAAAGAGGAGCACAGAGGAAAGAAAGAGAAAACTATTTCTATTTCTGCTCCTTGTTTTTCCCATGTGGAATGTGTTTGGAGAATTGTTTCCCTGGGGTGAGTGCTTGGTTGGATTCTGGTGAGGATTGTTTGAGCTGATGGCCAATCCAACCCACCTGGGGCTGGACTGTCAGAGAGGGTCAGGAGTTGGGAGTGAGTTAGAAAAAGTAGGTATGGAGTTTTAGTATCTCCTTTAAATAGTATATGAATGTATTATAGCATAGTTATAATAAAGAAATCCTTCAGCCTTCTGCACTGGAGTCAGACACCATCCTTTCTTCCCACCAGGGTCACCTACATTTACAATATCTGTGCATCTCTCTTACAGAATAATTTCACAAAATCTCTTTTCCTGATGCAAAATCACCTCAGGAAACCTCGGCCTCCCTTTGCAGCTCCTTTTCCCCACACCCAAAAAGTGTCCCGGTACAGCTGCATGTGAGACCACACCAAAACTCACATCCCTGAAACATCTGGGCAAAAAAAAACCCAAAAAAAACCCTGCTGGGTGTTGTTTTGTTGATGCTCTCTTGGATGAGGGGTTGTGCATTTAAGGGTTGTTTTTAACCAGGTTATTTAGCAGATTTTCAAAATCATCCCTATTCAAAATACCAAGTTTGTGATGGCACAAAATCTGTCCTTCCCTCCTAAGGCAAAGGTAGCTGCTCTCCTTTATTTTTTTAGCACAGATCAGCCCCTGCAGTCCCAGGCTCAGGTTGGATATTTGAGAAAATTTCTTCCCTGAAAGGGTTTTCAAGCCCTGGCACAGGCTGCCCAGGGAAGTGATGGAATCACCACCCCTGGAAATGTTCAGAAAATGTGCAGATGTGGCACTTGGGAGTGTGGTTTAGTGGTTGGGCTTGGCAGTGCTGGGTTAACGACTGGATTTAATGATCTTCCAGGTCTTTTGCAGATTTAATCATCTCATAGTTAGCCTGTAAAAGAGAGGAAAAATCTGTTTTACCAGGGGAATATTTCTTCAGCTGGTGTAAAAATTGTAGCAACGCATTTCCAAAGGCCGGGATGGATGATGGCAGCCCAAGGATTTCCCACCAAACTCCACAAATTCTGGATGAAATAAGCACGATTCATTGTTAGTCCTTAGCAAAACAAGCACACAGCTTGGTGCTTAAATTCCCCCACCATCTCAGCTATTTTTATGTACAGCCAGCCAGCTCTGTGTTTATTTTCCCAGCATCATCCCCTGCTTGTTTTACAGGAGCAGGGCTTGACACACAGGGTGTCAGGCAAATAACTCGCCTGGTGCTTCAAAAAAAACAGAAAAAAACCAGAAAAAAGTCAGGAATCACAGCCTGGCACCATGCAAATAAACATATCTGTCCTCTGGCTGCCTGGAGAACTGCAGAGGTGGGATTTGGGGGAAGGTGGGGAATTGGGAGCAGGGGGAAGGTGCAAGAAAAGGAGCTGAGTGCAATGAGTGTGTTTGAGTGGGAGCCACTCAGAGGCTGGTTTGTGGGGCCTGCATCACACATTCGTCACGTTCATCTCCCCTCAAAGCAGTTTGAGTTTCCTTTACTCACTACCAAGGCAACAAATCCCTGCAGGGAAGCAGGGTGAGCTCCCTTGTAAACAGCAGTGAGAGCAGCCACTTGTAGAGGTTCAATAGCCAAGCCCAGAGCAGCTAAAAAAATCCAGAAAAAAAACCTGTTTTGGAATCTAAAAATCTAAAAACATCTCCGTAAAGAACCCTGGGGTCAACCTCACAAATACCCAGTGCAGGGTGCCCCTGTGAGGGACAGGGAGTGTCAGATGTGCTGCTCAGAGGCTGAGGGACGCTCAGACACCCTCAGTGACCTGTGCTGATGGTGCTGGCAGTTTTCCTTCTCACATCTGACTCCAAACTCCTGTCCCTCAGCTCAGCTGCTCTGAAAAATGAGCAAGGAGAGGCGGTTTGGAAGGAGCTGGGGGCAGAGTGAGCTGTGCAGTTCTGTTAATGGTGATGGTCACAGCCTGGACTCGACCCTCAGCAGCCCACACTGGGGCAGGGACTGTCCCCACACGTCCTGGGGAGCCAAACCTCAGCCCTGTGACACGACAAGGAGAGGTGACAAGCATGTCACCTCTCCCAGCAGGACTCCCAGGCCTCAGGGAGAGAAGGGCTGGAGCTCAGCTGGTGGAGCCTTGGCTTAGTTACAGCAGCACTGGTGACCCCGTGGCCTTTGTGACAAAGTGTGCTCAGCCCTGGGGCTGCAGGGCTTGGACACCTCTGGCTGATTTATCCAGAGGCACCAGCGCAGCCCAGCCCCGGGAAGTTTGTGGAAGATGGATAACACAGCACAGATATTAATGGGGAGAGGGGAAGGCAGCAGGAAATGTGAGGAGGATCTGTACCTGACATTTGCCTTCCAAATATAATTGTGCCTCGTCTGGTTGATGGAGGGATTTGAATCTGGAGCTTCCAGTGCTGGAGCACAAATCTCCAGGGGCTGCGTGGAAGCGTGGGGGCATGGCTGCCCTGCTGACCCACCAACAGAAAGGCTGGGATTCAGCTTTTTCCAACCTGAATCTCCAGCCAGACATTCCCAGTTGAGAGCAGGAACAGCAGAGAGCTTCTCCACGCCCATCCTTATTGTCTGCCCTCGGCCAAGCCTGAGAACAACAGAGAATTTCCCCACACTGCACGTTCCTCCCCAACAGCTGGGAGAGTTTGGGGTCTCTGTTGGCACAGCCCCTTGTTTGTTCAGTCCTTGGGTGCTAAGGGTGGCTTCCTGTCCCACCAAAATCCAAACTCATCACCTGGTCCTTCCTCAAGACCAACTATCACAGGTTAATGCAACTCCTCCTAAAATACAGATGGGAAAGAGATCAGCCAGGCTGAGCCTTGGAACACGGCCCCTGTGAGGATTGGGATTGTTCAGCCTGGAGGAGGCTCCAGGCAGAGCTTGTTGGGACCTTTTAGTGCCTGCAGGGGCTCCAGGAGAGCTGCAGAGGGACTGGGGACAAGGCCTGCAGGGACAGGAGCCAGGGAATGGCTCCCACTGCCAGAGGGCAGCCATGGATGGGATCTTGGCAATGAGGAATTCCTGGCTGGGCTGGGATTGCCAGAGCAGCTGGGGCTGCCCCCGGATCCCTGGGATGTCCAAGCCCTTTAATGATTGCAATGTGAAGTCTCCAACCAAGTGGAGGAGAGGTGGGATTTTATCACTCTGCTACACATGATGACAAAATTCACAGAATTCACAGAATTCACAGAATGACTGGGTTGGAAGAGACCTTCAGGATCATCAAGTCCAAGCCATGCCCCAACACCTCAAATGCATCCTGACTTCTGCCTTCAACCTTTTCTTGACAAGACTTCTCCAATTATCAAAAGTAACCAGAGATTTTTTTGGGTGCTTTCTTTTTCACAGGGCCAATTTCCTGCCCCTTGAAGAGGAGGGAGCTCCAAGAAGCCCAAGCCTAACCCTCTGAATGGCAAATCCCCCTGTAGGGTTTCCCAAAGGCCACCTAAACATTAATCCTCCAATTCCCTCAGGAATTGATTCCCAGTGGCTGTACTCCTGATTTTTCCACGTGTCCCATCATCCCTAGTGCCTGACTCTTTTCAAGGTTTGTCCCACTGTGTTTCAGCTGAGGGTTTGAAGCAGACTGAGGACAAATGGGGGTTTGGAAGGGTTTGGAGTGCTCCTCCCACCCCATTTCCTGCTGGCAATGCGATTTATCTTTCCCCAGACACACAATATTATGTGATTTTGATGTTCAGATGAACAATGATAATCAAGAAGACAAAAGATTCATTTAATTTTTCTCTGTTCATGTGATAGGTTTTATGCTCCTGCCTCCCTCCCCCTGTTTACTCTGAGCTTGCACTGATTCCAGGATCTGTTACTGGGTATTCCTTGGAAACAACTCATCTCTGTTTACTGTCTCTGCAGGAGGTACTATTGCCTCTCACAGCTTAAATCCGTGATTGTTTTTTTTCCTGTTTGTTTGTGTTTTTCCATCTCCATCCTTCCTTCTTGCCTCCATTTCCAGAGCACGTGGATATTCCAACTTCTTTGGGGACAAACCTTAGTGTGGCAGGATATTAAAGGTGTGCAAGACAAGGGCTCATGGTCAGGGGCTGCTCTGGGTGCCCTGTTCTGGTACCTCAGTGATGGAGCCTCTCCAGCCAAGGGCTACTCAGGGACTCCCCTCCATGATAACCCACGGGGTGAAGGGGACAAAACCCCAAATTTAACCATTTGCAGACCGAGTCACCTGACTATGGGACAGGATTTGTCTTCCAGGACAGTGGTGATTGATTTTGGTAAGACCAGAATGGTCTGAGAGAATGGACAGACCTCACAATGGCTTCATCCATGACTTTGGACATCAGGAGGAATTTCCTCATGGAAAGGAAATTTGGTGTCCAGGCATTGGCAGGGGCTGCTCAGGGAGGTTGGGTGTCCTCATCCATCCCTGGAGATGTGCAAGGAAGGCCTGGATGTGGCACTCAGTGCTCTGGGCTGCTGACAAGGTGGGGATTGGGCACAGGTTGGACTCCATGACCGTGGAGATCTTTTACCACCTCAGTGATCCTGGGATTCTGTGACCTTCATTTCCATGGGCACCAATGTACCTCCACTGTTTTTCCTGAGGGAAGGACACAGTGCCAGGAGATCTCCAGGCTGGGAGATCTCCATAGCTGGCTCTGAGGTGACAGATAAGCTGTAGCCCTCAGCTTGGTCACTTTATTAAACAGGAACATTTTCAAAAATGTTCAAATTCACCTTCAAAAAGGTGAATTCCTTTTTTTTTTTTTTTTTTAGGAAGCACTCCTCATCTGGCAGTGCAGGTTTCCTGGGGTCAGTTCTAGAGCCTGGATTCTTGTCCTGGGGTCAGTTCTAGGGTTTGGAGTTTTGTCCT
>QUSF01000020.1:12145732-12170397 GCA_003676055.1 Chloebia gouldiae
TGGGGTCAGTTCTAGGGTTTGGAGTTTTGTCCTGGGGTCAGTTCTAGGGTTTGGATTTTTGTCCTGGGGTCAGCTCTAGGGTCTGGATTTTTGTCCTGGGGTCAGCTCTAGAGTCAGTATTCTTGACCAAGATCATCAGGATGGGCACCATGCTCGTCTCCCAGCACTCAGCTGTGCCAGAGGGAGCTCACCCAGCCCCAGCAGGAGTGAGGATGTGAGGGCTGATCCTTCAGTCTGAGCACGCTGGGTAGGGCTGACGTGGAGCAGCCTCAGTGTCTGGTGTTTGTCACCACCTCGGTGGCCCTGCTTGGGTCAGGCCCTGCTCTCCCCATCTACAGAGGCTTCCTGCAGGGGTGGCTGGAGAGGGCAGGGCCGACCCAGCTCCCTGCAGGTGCCAAGGACAGAGAGCAGAGGGGACGGACACGGGACAGGCCAGCAGAGACCCAGCGTGTGGAGAACCATCCGTCAGTGCCTGCACTGACCCTTCCCCAGCTGAGCCAGCGCTGCAGCTCTCATTTCCAGGCAGCAACTGGAACTGTTTCCTTGCTTCTCTGCAGATGCCAAAGGTGCCTGAGCTGAGACAGAAAATTTCAGGGTGGCTCGTCATGAAATGCAGCACCACAGACCACACCAGGGCTGGAGCTGAGCCTTCCCCAGCTCTGTTTGTGTGGAAACTGTGCTTTGCCAGGCCCAGCACAGCCTGTCAGGAGTGGGGCAGGCACAGCTTTGCCTGTCAGGCTGGGGGATTTCTCTCTCTGTCTCTCTCTTTCCCTGTCTCGGTGCCTTTGGTGCAATGCAGTATTTTCTGCTCTGGCTGCTTTGCTCGCTGGAGCCCTGCGAGTGCTGGAGGAAATGAGGGAGCTGCTCTGCAAAGCTCCATTCCCATCTCCAGAGGGTCCATGCTCAGCCCAGGGATGGAGCAGAAGGCTCCAGAAGGTATTTTACACCTGGCTCTGCTGCTCTTAGCAAAAGGAGGACTGGGAATGGAGAAGCAGCAAAGCTGTCCAGTGGGACAGCCCAGTTTCTGAGGCTTTTGTGTTCATAGCAGCTCAGAAAACATCTCAAGATGTTTCTTTCTCCATCAGCTGATCTGGAGATTATGGAAGGCATCAGTAATGCATTGTCACATCTAGGATGAAAAAAAATGGGTAAATCCAGAGTTTTTCTGGCCAGCAATGGGGAAAAGCCCATGTGCACCACGCTTGTGGTGTCCATGTCCACAGCACAGAGCACCTGAGCCATGGCTTGTCCATCACTGTGAGACAGAAAAATTACATTTTGGTAGATTTTCTTAATCTCCAAAATGTCTGAAATGTAAAAGCTATCACCCCCCCAAAAAAGTGTTTTGGCCTGAAAATGCAGAGGGATTTGAACAGAAGTGTGGAACTGGGAGGGGAGGGGAGGAAGGAAAGGAAGGAAAGGAAGGTGCCCAGAATTCCCATTTTCTCCTCACTCCTGTCCCCTCTAATGAGAACCATGCAGAATTCCTCTTTCCCCAGCAGCCTTGGAGCCTGTTTGAAGCAATTTGGAGGCAATTGAATGAAAAGGAATAAACGAGTGGATATTGCAGTTTATGGATGGCTGAGTCAAACCCACAGGCAGTGATTAGAGGCCCACAGTCCCTTTCATGCCCACAGTAAGAAAATTACTTAAATTTGTTCAATTTTAGCTCCAAACAGGAGGTGCAGTTGCAGTGGGCTGGAATGTCAGTTATGTCACCTTTTAATATTCACCTGGAGGGAAAACAAAACAGGACAGATTTTTTTCTTATTTTAATTTAAATAAAGTGTTGGTCAATCCAAAGCAAATTTCTCTGGCTTTGATCATCTCCTCTGAGTTTGGATGCAAAGAAATGATGGTGGGGAAAATAGAGAATAAATAACTACAATTTCCTTACTCTTTCACCCACCTTCATTTGCCTTACAAACAATTTCCAAGGCAGCTTTTTACCCACCTGGCCCCTTCTTATCATGATCTATGGTGGTTCCTCACCTTCTTCCTCACCTTTTTGCAGTCTTGATATTCTTAAACCACCTCCTCTCATGATTTTGGGTTGTTTATTTATTAATATGGAAAAGATTCCATAAGATTTAAAATGTATTTGTCAGCTTATGACTTTTAACATTCTTGTTTTTTAGCACTCCTGGGATTTAGCCACCATGGCATCTGAGTCTGAATTTGGATATCAAACCACATCCTCTGCAAACTGATGGAAATTTGACATTTTTCAAGGCTTTCAGAGACGTTACAAACAACAGCAAAAAGACAAAAAAAAAGGTAAAAATATCTGAAAAGCCACAGACACTTAAAGCATCAACTGCTGAAGACATATCACGTTTTCAGTGGATAAAAAAAGAGAGAAATAAAACAAACACCTGGTGGATGCTGAATTTTCATGCTGCTGGTGGTAACTCTCACTCTGGTCCGAAGTGCTGCAGTGTTTGTGCTGGGAAAGGATTTTTAGAGCTCACATTTGGCAAAGACAAAAGTGGAATGCCAGAATGATGCCACAGGACCCTGCAGACCCTCGGAGCCGTTTTCCAGAGGGGAAGGAAGAGGATGATGAGCATGGGCTGAGGTGTGGGATGGGAGCCCAGCTCCTGGGGCAGCTGCAGAGCACTTGGGTTTATGTCACTCTGTCACATGGAGAGGATTTGTTTAAAAAATGGACACTTGGAAACAGCATTTTATCAGTTTATAGGGAAACCGGAGCTTTCTCTTTAAAAAAAAAAGTTATTTCTGATGAAAGATGTGCCCATTCAGAGAACTCCATTCTTTTTTCTTGCTTATTCTTCTTTATTCTTTTCCTTTTTTCTTTTCCTTTTTTCTTTTTTTTTTGTCATTTTTTCTTTTCCTTCTTTCTCCTCTTTTCCTTTTTTCATATTTTTTATCTTTTCTTCTCCTTTTTTCTTTTTCTTTTTTTTTCTTATTTCTTCTTCCCTTTGACTTTTTTCATTTTTCTTGTTTCTTTCTCCCTATTTTCTTTTTTCTTTTTATCTTTTTTCCTCTTTTTATCTTGTTTGGGTTTTTTTTTTTTCCTTTTTCCCCATCTGTTTTTTCTTTCTTTTTCCTAGTTTTTTTCTGTTTTCTTGTTTTTTCCTTGTTTTTTTTTATTTTCATTTTGTTGTTATTGTTGTTTCCTTTTCTTTCTCCTCTTTATTTTTTTTTATTTTCTCTTTTTTCTTTTGTTTTGTTTCCCCCTTTTCCCTTTTTTTACTTGTTTGTTTGTTTTCCAAAACCAGTAACAGCAACAGAAGTCAAGCAAACAAATCCAAGAACTTCCTATAGAAAAAGCCCCCAGGCTCCTGACCAAGCACCCAAGTGAGGAGATCTGATTTCCCAAAGGACCTGAAGGACCCCCCATTTTTCTCAGGAATATTGCATCCATCAGAAACCATTCCTGGCTTTTCACAAGGACTCAGTCAAACTCTGTGAGATCTCAGTCCTCTCCTTGGGGTGGGAGATCTGTGCTTTGTTTTGGGTGGCCAGTGTAGGAATTCCATCAACAGGAACAACTGAAGTGCTTCACAAAGCAACCCCAGCCACAGAATCATGGAATCTTAGCTTGGAAAAGCCTTCAGGATCATCAGCTCCAACCATTCCCAGCACTGCCAAGGCCACCACTGACCATGTCCCCAAGTGCCACATCCACATGGCTGTGAAATGCCTCAGGGATGTGACTCCACCCTGCCCTGGGCAGCTATGCCAGTCCTACAGCAGGAGCCAGAGAAGATTCCCAGAATTCCCAGAATCCCGGGGTTAGGAGAGAGCTCCAGGAGCAGCGAGCCTGCCCAGCCCCGACAGCTCAGGCAGCCCCTGGCCCCCAGTGCCACATCCAGGCTGCTCAAACACAGCCAGGGCTGATGACTCCACCACCTCCCCGGTAGCCATCCCAGAGCTTTGGCACCTCTCTGGAAAAGCTTTTTCCTGCTGTCCCAGCGGAATGTCCCTGGCACAGCGTGAGGCTGTGAGCTCTGGTGCTGTCAGTGCTGCCTGCAGCCAGAGCCCAGCCCCAGCTGGGCACAGGCACCGCTCAGGAGCTGTGGGGAGCGATGGGGCCACCCCTGAGTCTCCTTTTCTGCAGGCTGAGCACCCCCAGCTCCCCCAGGGGTTCCTCACGGGATTTGTGCTCCCAGCCCCTCTCCAGCCTCGTTGTCCCCTCTGGATGCACTCAAGCAGGATTAACATCATCCCTGTCCCTGTCCCTGCACTGCAGGAAACACCAGTCCTGCCAACTGCAGAGTTCTGGGAGCCACTTTCCCACCTCCTCCTCGCTCACGAACCATTTGGAGCTCAGCCACAGCCCTGGAAGAGAGCCCAGATATTGATGTTCCTGGACCTTGGCTCATGGCAGCCAGTGTTTGGTTTTGCAAACCACTGCTGATGAAACAGAAATTCCCTGCCGGGCAAACAAAAAGAATCTTTTCTTCCCCATTTTTGCCCATCCATTTCTACGCCTGGGCTGGACCAGGAGTGTTTTGCCAGACAAAATCTCCTTGGTAAAGTCCAAGCTTTGGCTCACACCTGTGCTGATGTTCCCAGGGATTCAGAGCCTGAAGAAACTGGGAGATAGTATTGGATGAGGGGAAAGTTAAACTAACACTTAGGTAAAATTCCAAAATTATCTTCAGTGCTCTCCATTAGCCCTGCAGAGTTTGGTTTCTGTCCCTAACATCAGTTTCCACTGGTGACAGCCATTCCACAAACATCCTTTACACAGCCCTTCAAAGTGTCCTCAATTTCCCCAAGATAAAAATGATGTGAGAACTCTGCAGTCGCAAAGCTGAGATGCAAAGAAATTACCGTGGGGTAAACAGAGAATAAATAATTACAACTTGAACCAAAATTAGCTCCAATTTGACTCAATTTGGCCTCTAAGAGATCATTCGGTCCATCCCAACAAGGCTTTGTTATCCCCAGCTGGAGTCTTCCCCCAGGTTTGTGTTCCCATTTCTCGTGACCCAGCTGCTTTCAGCTCTGGTGGAACTCTGTAGTTCGTGGTGCTGTACATCCCAAAATATTTATAAAGGGAATAAAGTAGATGATGTTTGGGAACAAAACTAATAAAGGTAATGTATTGTTTTGAAGACAGGGGATGGCTGGAGACTGGCAGTTCTTGGCCACGAGCTCATCCACAGTGTGTACAGTTAAAATGGAATTCACAGTTCACAGAATCACGGAATATCTTGAACTGGAAGGGATCCACCAGGATCATTCAGTCCAGCTCCTGGCCCTGCACCCCAACAATCCCACCCGCTGCACCCCTGAGAACGTTGTCCAAACACTCCTGCAGCTCTGGCAGCCTTGGGGCTGTGCCCATTCCTTGGGGAGCCTGGGCAGTGCCCCACAACCCTCTGGGGGGATTCCTTTTGCATCCCCGCATTTAGGAATAAATGTAATTTTCCCATCATAAATAATTTCTCAAAGCAGTATTTTTTTCCCCCCCAAACTACGCTGTTTTCCCAGCAGCATCTTCAACACCAAACCCAGCAGCTCAGTGGCTCAAACTTGAAATGTTTTGGTGGGAGCATTTTTCACTTGCCTTTAGCCTCATTCTCCCACAGTGGGAGATTTCCTGCCTGGAATAAATCATGGAATTACAGAATGGTTTGGGTTGGAAGTGACCATAAAGTTCCTGTAGTTCCAACCCCCTGCCATAAAGCAGGAACATGAAATCTCTATCAGCGTTCCACCACCCTTTTTCTTCTAAGATCCTAGAGGAAGATGCTTATCAAGAAATACATCCAGAAAAAAAATGGAACAATTCTCTTTAGGCAGCAGAGAATGATCCATTGGAATCAATTTTTCTTACTTCCCAGCCTTTGTCTTCCTGAGTTAACATTTTCACTGAACTGAAAACGTGTATGAATGTAAAGATAGAAATGTCTTCATCCAGCTGTAACTGCAATGGAATCCCATGGAATAAAAATAAAAAGGGGGTTTCCAGCTGTCTTTCACCCTTCCATTGAAATTGGCTCTTCTGGAAGGAGCTTGGCATCCCGCTTTGGGATGACAGAAGAGATGATGGATGATTTCAGTGATGTCATTTCTGGGCTTGCTCTGTCACTGCTGCTCGTCTCTGCTCAAGAGGCTGAAAAGTCATCCAATTTCCCTTGGACAAGTGACCCTCTGACCTGGACAGCAGTTCCTGTCAGTGGAAATGTCTTTGGTTGGATTGACTTTGAGCCAGTGACCTGGAGGGGAAAGCCTCTGGTGTTCCCTTACTAATCGTGGTCAAGCCAAAGGGACTTGTAGGACACAGTTACAGGAAAAATAGCAAAGCACCTACATGAGAATTTTGAGTCCCAAACATCAAAGAGCCACTAAATCCACGGAGAATATCTCTGAAAATATTGTGTTTGGATGGAAATAAGTAAAGAAAAAAGAGCTTTACCCTGACTTATTCCTGACTCACACCAGCCTAAAAAATCTAGAGGAGAATGATGGCAATGGCTAAATGAAATGTGGTGCCCTTGGAAGAAGGGAAAATTATTCAGTTTGAATAATTTTGAGTAATTTTTCTTGGGCTGAACTCAGTTTTTAGAGAGCTCAGTCACCTCTGAACACTGAACTGAGTGACCCAGAGGAGCGTCAAGGAGAAAAGCTTCTCTTAAATGCCTCACTCTAAGTTTACAGGAGAATATTTCACATCCTCACTTCCACTTGGATATAAAATGGAAACAGAAGTGGTTTGCTGTGTTTGATTCCAGAACCAGGAAGTTCAAAACCAGAGTTAAAGTCAGATATTTAAGAGGAAAAAAGAGGATAAAACCCTAAAGCAGCTTGATGATGAGGATGGTGAGGTTTGGGGCGAACCTTGTGCTGTTCAAATCCATATTCCCAGCCCCACTGATTTGGCTGTGGGAACAGCTGGACCTCAGGAATCACCAAGACATGGGATACAACTAAGATAGGTCTTGATATTCTTTCCCCAGAAGCAGAATTCAGATTAATTCTCTTCTCTTAGACTGGGGTGGAGCTGGGAGCTGTGCCTGGGTGCAGATCTCAGTGGTGGAGAAGTCTCCTGCAATTTTCCCTCTGAAGTTTCCTTCCCGTGGGTGAGCCCCAGGGGCTGGCACAGGGTCCCCCCTTTTCCTTCTGCTCTCTTCACCCCACAAACAACCCAAAACAAGGCACAAGAGACCCCCACCCACTTTCAGCCCAAGTTTTAGGACAAAGAAAAGCAGCTGCCTCAAAGAGCAGGTCCGGGATGATCTCGTCCTTACTGAACTGCCTCGCCAGCGTTTTTTACGGCACTTTAAAACACCATCAAGGCACCATCAAACTGCCTTTCACTTCCAAACCCAAATGGCCATGGAATGAAGCCCAGAGTGAAATGCTAAATTGGATCCCATCAAACCAGCATCAGATCACACAGGCTAAGCGGGAATGAATGGCTCCTAACGACGGAGTTCATCATTATAAAGTAATGACAAAGGATACAGAACCACCGGGGTCTCCAGCAGAGCAACCAACCCTTCACCCGCCCCCTCCCCTCTCTCCAAATGCCTGCTGATTTTTTCCTATTAGGGTGAAACTTCCTTTTTTTTTTTTTTTTTTTTTTTTTTTTCCTGGGTTGTGTTTTTTTTTTCTCCCTGTAACTGCCAAAGGGTTTCAGGGCTCATTCAGGATAAATTATTCAGTCTAAACGGAGATGCCATAAATCTTAAGTGGCAAACAATAGATGATTCTCCCCTTAGACACACGCAGCCTGCAAAACTAATCTCCTGCTAAGCAATGGTGTGTCCCACTCCAGCTGCTGATGGCAAAATTTACAGGGGGTAGCATTTGTTTCCTTCTGTGCATCTATATTTAGGTTGCCACAGGGCCTCCCCTTCCCACAACAATGTGTGAACTGGTCACCATGGGAGAGAGAGAGACAGGGAAACAGCTCACCCAGTTTGGGAAAGGCTCCATCATGCAAACTTCCAGCAGTTTTGCCTGTTAAATAAGGATACTTCAAAGTGGGAGAAAGGAAGGAGCATCTTGAATTAGGATTAGGCCCATGTGTTATTTTGCTGAGATTTAAGCCTCTCACGTAACGGGACTTGTGCTTCTCTCTTTGGAAAGCTTGGCATGAAATCCATACTGTTTAAAGCAACTTTATGCACCCTGAACTCAGCAGACCCAGCTGGAAGGAGGTGAAGCTTCAGACCCACCTGCAGCACTCTAATCCCTGCTCCATCACCCAAGCCAGCTCCTCCTTTTCCCTCCTCCAGAATTCAAAGCACATGTGTGGCAAGCACATTCTTCTCTCTGTCAGGATTTTTTTCATAGAGGAGCACAGAGGAAAGAAAGAGAAAACAATTTCTCTTCCTGCTCCTTGTTTTTCCCATGTGGAATGTGTTTGGAGAATTGTTTACCCGGGGTGATGGCTTGGTTGGATTCTGGTGAGGATTGTTTGAGCCTGATGGCCAATCCAACCCACCTGGGGCTGGGCTCTCAGAGAGGGTCACGAGTTGTGAGTTAGTTAGATTTGGTAGTTAGAAAAATTAGATATTCAGTTTGAGTATCTCCTTTAAATAGTATATTAATGTATTATAGCATAGTTATAATAAAGAAATCCTTCAGCCTTCTGCTGACTGGAGTCAGACACCATCATTTCTTCCCACCAGCTTCACGTGCATTTACAATAGACACACTTAACTCTGCAGCATCTGCAGGGGGTTGCTGCTCCTTAAGGAGGAGAACCAGCTCCAAACACAGAAAATGCTCAGCCCAAGCTTCGGTGCCAGGAACCAGTTGAAACAACACCGTGGGCTAGCACCAGCTCCGGCCATCGCCGGGAACGGCTGCCAGCGGATCCTGGGGAAAGCACATTTCCCCTGGCTGGGTGAGGAGCTGGCCTTCTGTGTTTAAATCTCTCCTCACACTGCACACCCACTCCTCCCCGCCATCTGCCAGGCGCGCCGTGCCCCGGGCCAAGTCTGGAGCCAGCTGCTTCTCCCGGCAGAACCTTCCCCAGCGCAGATCTGCCCGAGCGCTTCCGCACGCTCCAACTGCTCCTCTCCGCACCCAGAGGAGCCAAGTTGGGAGCCCTGCTGCCATTCCCCCTACCCCCACATCAGCTGGAGCAGCACTGAGCAACTGCTTGGGCTTCTCTCTACCTTCCAGGGCCATCTGGACAAGCTCAGACCTCGTGCCGAGGGGGATGGAGGCGGGCCAGCAGCACCTTGGTGTTGTCAGCCAGGAGGAAAGTTATAGTCTGGAAGCAGGAGGTTTATGTACATACATGAAATGCTCACGGCTTCCTCCAGCTCCTTTATGTCTGCCAAGTCCTCTGGGGATGGCATGGACTCCTAATGGATGCTGCATTAGCTAATCCAGTGATTCAATTACTCCTAAATACTCTCTGGTGGCCGGGGCTGGCCTTCCTGCTCACTTACTGGAAATAAGGGGAGGGAAGCCGAGCTTCCATTATAAGAAGCATCCCCCTCTGTTTTCTTTGTCTTGTCCTTCCACAGGGAGTGCTCAGCTTCCAAGGGCAGGGATGGAGGCAGACAGACCTGACTGGGATCCACCGCCTCCTTCCCCATGGGACAGGCACAAATCCTTCCTGACTCCATGACTTGGGGGACATGACAGGAGGGGACAGCCAGGGAGGACTAGGCTGTGCTCCCAGAAAACAGGGACAGGATGAAATGGCCTCAAGTTGCACCAAAGGAGATTTCTGCTGGATGTGGGGGGAAAATTTCTTCCCTGAAAGGGTTGTCCAGCCCTGGCACAGCTGCCCAGGTAGTAGAACCACCACCCTGGAGGGATTTAAGTCCATGTGGATGTGGCACTGGAGGACATGGTCAGTAGTGACCTTGGCAGTGCTGGGGAGTGGCTGGATTTGATGATCTTAGAGGATTTTCCCAACCTAAATGATTCCATGATTCTATGATCCCTAAAGGGGATGGCAAAACTGTGGATATTGGGCTGGACAGACGCCTACCCAAGAAATCATTATGTCTTCTTCTGCCCAAATTTACATTGAGCTTTAAGGGGACATTTCTCAATTTCCTACACACTCTGCCTCTGGATGGATAAACCTGTGTGTCCTACAGCAAATCTTAGTGCTTTGCAGTATGGACAGAGATTTATAAGCCTAAGATCACATTAGTCTCAGCTCTTGAAAGCTGAAAGATGTCTTGAAAAATGAGATAAAAGACAAATTTGCCACTCAGAGGAGTAAGAAGCAGGAGCTTCTTACTCCTGGAGAAGAGGAGAAGGTTTGATCCTGAAATGTAGGGTGGCTGCAAACTGGGGTGGATACACACATGGAAATAGTCTCCCCTCTGGAAAGTGCCCAGCCAGACCATGGGAAGGGTTGCCATCAGTCTCAAGTGGCTTTTACATAATAAAACACTTCCTTAGAAAAACTATTTCTTAGAAACAGACAGAAAAATAAGGAAAAATTTGCACAGAATGGGAGTGCCAAGTACCCTTTGATTTGTTAGGAGTGAGCTATCAAAGAAGATCCACTTTTGACTTAACTTTTACATTAGGATTTCTAAATTCACTTTTGACCAGGGAAGAGCTAAAGTGTGTACAAAAGACATTGACTGCATGGCCTTGAAAGGGAAAGATAAAATCTTACAAGCTTCTGCCAAAAACTTCATACGGCCAGAAACCACAAGGCAGATTTCTTACATTGGTTCTTAGCCCTAAAGAGCAGAAGAGATATATTATGGATATATTAAAAATATATATATTAAAAATTAAAGCACATTAAAAATAAAAATATTAAATATTCAAAAGTGTATTTAATATATATGTCTGTATATACACAAATACTTCTCTGCAAGGCTGTTACATTATTTTCAGGGCTGAAAATTCCCCATTATATTTAGGGAAAACCCTTTGTCTTAATCCAGTAGTCACAGGTGGAACACATAACATGGAGAGAGTGGGAAGGGAGGTATAAAGAGAAAACCTGCAACACAGGACAGGCAGAAGGGGCCATAAATTCAGGGGAAAATAATCAGACAGACACAGCCTGAAATTCAGATAAACTGTACCCTTTCTTTGCATTCCAGAACTAATTTAGAGAAGAAATTATGGATGAGGAAAGATTGGGATTGGAGTCACCTCGGGAGGTGGAACAAAGTATGAAATAACTTTGTTCTGTAACCCAGGAGGTGCAAAGCTCCTGCTGTTCTTTGCCTTGGTGGGTCTGAAGACAACCATGTGGTTGTGGGGATCACTCAGTCCCAGGGACAGGGGACAGCCAGGCCAGATGCTATTGAACATCCTGAAAATCCTTCTCAAACCTTCAGACCAAACCTCAGACATTCAGGAAGAGCCAGAATGAGACAGGAGGACCACGGGCCTTTCCAAGCCCTGTTTGTGCACCTCACTGGTGGCGACGAAGGAGTTAACTGTGCTCCCATCTCCATGTGGAGCAGGCAGCCTGCCAGAGGCTCCAAGTCTGGGAAATCAGCAGGCACATCTTGGCTCCCTGGGAACAGATTGTTACCTCGGCTCAGCTCCGGGTGAGAGGATTCCACGGTCACAGCCGAGTGTCCCCGTGTCACAGCAGGGGACTGGGCACCTGCAAGGAGGAAATGGCTTTGGATTTCCACCGAGTTCTGGCTCCAAGTCGTTGCTACACCAGCATCCCCTGTCCTGGTGTAACCTGCTGATCTGTGGATGCTTCATGTTCCTGCCCTGGCAACCCCCAGACACCCACGCTGCTCTCAAGGGCTGGAAGTTCCCCACATCTGCCCTGAATCCTTCCCTCGTGTTGATCCCAGTGCAAGGACCACCAGACTTGCTGGTTTGAGCTGCAGCAAAACCATTTTGGTTGGGTTACAGGGCACTGACAGACACTGAAATCTTGTGAGAATCTAGAGGGGGCAAGGTGGGCACAGCACCATCCCCTCTCCTGGCACCACCTCACACAAAAGGCTGTGGCTGTGCAGCTGAGCACCTCTGTCCACCTGAGGAGCACCTTCCCATGACAAATGAACAAGATCCAAAAGGGAATTGCCTTCTCCAGCATTATTTCTTGGGCACAACCATCAATTGAGCTTCAGGTAGTGGAGCTGACACGTTAAATTTTGGCTTTCATATTTTCCAGATTCTGCACCGCATTGGTATTTGACTCTGAACTTCTTATAAAGTGTCAGCAAGTTCTCCTCACAGCTCAGTCAGACAAAACCATCCTTTTCCAACCCCTCGGCTTTTGGGCAGCTTCAGGCCCAAAAAGTGCAAACAGCAGCGAATTGAGGAGAGAAATCTGGGAGGATGGGACTGCATCACCTGGAGCTGGAATTAAACAATGAACCCCAATATGGAAATGGACCAAACTTATAAAAGTGTGAACGCTCGTGACTCAGAGTCCATCTTGGGTGTAACCCTGGCAGGGCTCTTGCACTGCCCAAAGTGTATCCTTTGAAGGCCTTTTTAATAAATACCTTCTTTATTCATTTAACTCTGTCTAGCCTCTGTTCCAGGTAGCCACTCCAGACATCAGAGCCACACCATCAAACCCCCTTCTAAAACCTGCCAAATCAGAAAACACAGCTGTCAGGAGACCTGGGTAAATTCTGGAATGTGATCCATTTAGTGGGGGAAAAAAAACAGCAAATCCAGAGCTCACCCTGTGCTGTTCCCTCGAGCTGGAGCTCAGACATAGAATTATGGGCCCGTTATTTGGGCTGGAGGGAAAATCCATCACGAGTCACCGGCATAGGGCACGCAGTGCTCATTGGAGCAGCTTCAGCTCGGGCCAGCACAAGCCAGGGGGACTCCATCTGCTCCAGCCAGCTTTGTCACAGTGCCATGCTTGCATTTTTTTTGTGTAACCTCACTGCAATTACCAGGATCTTCCAGGAACCTCCTCTCCAGCCCCTGTTTGCTCTCAGCATGCAGAGAATTCAAAGCTGCACTCCCGACAGCACGAGGAGCTGGAGCAGAACTGGCCACAGCATCACCAAATCAGCTGGAATGTTTGCAGAGCTGCAGCGAGGCAGGCGGGCTCATTTTTCCCAGCTGATGAAAAGCCTGGAGAGCATTTTTATTAAATCCATTGAGGGGAAACCCCAGGATCGGTAGCAGAATGGGACAAGGGGTTGTTATGGAGAAAAATCCTCTCTTAAACCACACAGAGCTCTTGGAGAGAGGCCCAGCAGAGGCACGATGAATTTATGAAAAATTATCAACAACTCCTACAATTGAAATGGCCACAGCGCTGTAACAAATCAGCTCTGAAAAACACACTCTCAAAGCCCACTGGGAGGTGGAATCCAGACTGTGTGACGATATGGCTTCATCACAGCCCACACAGCAATCTGGGGACAAGTCCTTGTGCAGGCACAGAGCTGCTGTTTGCCCACCCGACCCAGAACAGACCCACCAGGGTCGTATCCAGCAGCCAGACACCAAGCAGGTGCTGGTGGGAAGCACCTCTGTGATGTGCAGCTTTGAAAGCCTGTGCTGCACTCTGAATCCTTGCTCTGAACCCACCCCAGTCCATATCCCTTCTTTTCTAAAGCCTTGGTGTCTGTCCCTGACCAGGAATTCAGCTGTGCCTGCTGCTTGCACAGAGCCTTTCCCTGACACAGTACATGGTGCCAGCTTCTGCCCCTTCCCTGCTTTTGTTTCATGCCCTCTTCACTGTTTTTTTTGCCTTCCATCCAACTCTAACCATTCCCTGCTTATGTTTTGTGCACCAATTGTCACAATTTTGGGACCCCCAACACTGGCTTAGCTTCCAGTAACAGAATCATGGAATGGTTTGGGTTGGAAGGGACCTTAAAGATGATCTCATTCCAACCCCTTGCCATGGGCAGAGACACCTTCCAGTATCCCAGGTGGCTCTAAGCCCCATCCAGCCTGGCCTTGGACACTTCCAGGGATCCAGGGGCAGCCACAGCTTCTCTGAACGCCCTGTTCCCACAGTAACCTGTATCAGAACACAGGTGTCCTCACTGCAGGATTTGCATCTGCAGCCTTCCTCTTACCCGAATGCAGGATTTGAAAGCAGCCTGGCAGGAGACTGGGGGTTTTGCCATCAAAGAGGCCAAAAGGAAGTTGGCCAAGTGCCTTACCCATAGGGGGTTTCTGTGAGGGAATCCCTCACCACCATGGAGCATTTCTGTGGCAGATGCTCGGTGGAGTTGATTAGAGAGAAATAATCTCACCCTCCCAGACCATCCCTGTCCCGCCCTCTCAATTCAAGTGGAGAAAGGGGCTGAAGAGAGAAATCCCTCTCCTTTTCAAGTGCTTCCTTCTCCACGCTCCAAAGTGTTGTTCCCACCCTCCTGTGCAAAGAGGGAACGGGCAGCACATCAACCTTTCCCTGGGAAGCAGACTCCCAAGGAACAAGTCCTACTATTTTCTGCAGGTGAACTTTAAAGAGGAGGAAGCCTTTGTTTCTGGGCTCCTTTTAGGTGCTGATCAATACCTGAGCTTCAAACCCCCACCAACACGCCTTTCCCTGCAGTCAAACCAAGCCTGGAGGCTCCTTTTGCTCCTTCTGATGCTGGCCAGCCTTTGTTCCAGCCTTGCTTCCCCACCCCTCTGCCCACAGAGTGGGACCTGGGGCTGGCACATTCTGTATTCCAGCCAGCTCCACATCCACCGAGCCAATTAGTGACCAACACCACTTCCCAGAGGGGGCCAGCAGAGAGGGTGACATCTCGGTGACACGGGGTGTCCGAGTCCAGGACACCCCTCTGGCTGCCCTGGCTGGCTCCATACCTGGCAGGGGGCTCAGAGACCTTGGCATGAAGTCAAAAACATCTGTGGCTTCCATTTTAGCCCATGGAAAAAGCTGCCAACTTTGTGTGACGAATTACAAGCCACAAGGGTTAGAGTAGTGTGATGGTTGAATTGACACAGGGTGAAAAAGTAGAATTTTGGGGGTTTTAGAATGGAGTTGAGGGGGTAAAAGATGGAGGGATTTGGGCGTGTCCTGGCCTTCTTCTCCTTCTTCTTGTTCTCCATGTCTTGCTGTGATGGTGACACTTTTCTGTTGGTTTAAGGTAGAGACACACTGTCCAACATAGATGATAGATATTGGCACGCTATTGTTAACAGACTATATGTAACTTCTGATATGAAATGTAAATGCCACCCGAGGTGACACACAGATTGCCATGGCCTCCTTGCCAGGCAGAGCTGGGCAGGTCAGAGAAAGAATGTTATAGATAAGGAAAAATAAACACCCTTGAGAACGCGATCCTACACATTCCAGACCCCTTCTTCGGCTGTGGCGGTCTAGGAAGCAAAGACTTTTAAATCTTGGGGTCGTTCCAAAACAAAGCAGACCCCAACAACGGGGCCCCATCTCAACCCCAGCTGCATGTCCAGCTCATCCATAATGCAGCTGAGCTGCTCATGGCTTCTCCTTGCTGCTTTCCACACCGGATGAGCAGGAAAATCACTGATCATTAGCAACAACAGACAGAAGGATCCCAAGGGCAAACTTTGTGTTGTATTCATAAAACCAACCCTCCTCGCAGGCAGCCTGGCTCCCCGTGGCGGGGCTGCAGCTCAGAGCATCTTGGAAAACACAGGTTTTATTTCAGCAGCGCCCAAAAGTCAAGGCCACCTTATGCGAGGCACAACAGGGTTTAAGGGGATCATCTCTGCCCTGTCGAGTTTAAAATTCAAATAGTCAAGAAAATGTGGGAAGGGAAAGAGACTTAGGGAGGTGAGCTGGCTTTCCAAAATTGGATTGGAAATTGGTTCAGGGCTGGGAATGCCCCTGTGGTGTCCAGCCAGAGGCAGAATCACAGCAGCATGGTGGGACTGTCCTGTTAAGGACACATTTAAATATTCCAGATGCTGGAGTATTTATCATTTTTCATGGTTGTGCACCCTGGCCATCAGGAATGGATATCTCTGATATTTAGCCTGAAGTGCTACCCTCCTCAGTCATAACCCAGTTTATTGCCCAACATTATTTCTCTCCTGCTCTGGTTTTTACACACTTCAGAGATCTTTATTGTTTTAAGATCTGTTGTAGGATGTGCTCCTACCTGCCATTGCCCAGTGGAATCACCCACCTGCTCCATGATCCTCTCACCGCTCTTCCCTGAATAATTCTGGTTTGTGAAATTCAAGTTATACTGTGCCAAATTACCAGCACTGGTCATTTGGAGGTAGCTCCACAGGCGAAAACTACTCTTATTTGAAGATCATACCAGAAAATAGTGTTTCTCACCCTGAATATGTGTCACCACCATGTGCAGACACCTTGCAGGTACCTGACAGGATGGCACCAAAATGCCACACACTTAGCCCAAGCCTTGGTAAAGTCAGGTCAATTTAAAGTGAGGCAATGGCCTGACAACTTCTTCCCATCAAATCAGCTGGGAGCAGCAGGGTCTCTCTTTGGGATGCAGCTGATCCCTCAGCCTGGATTTATAGGTGTTAAAGAAAAACCTCTGACCTCATTTGGGACCCATAAACAGAAACCATAACACCTGATGCCAGACCAGCACCATGAAGGGCTGAGGCCAAAATTATGTGTCATTGCTAGATAAAAATTCATGTTTGAAACCACCCTCCATGGCTGCAGCATCCTGTGAGGAGAAGACCATTCCTTTGGAAACCAGGGAAGGATGTTTATAGCAGCATTATCCATATAGATTTAGAGAAATAAATATATACATATAAGAAGGAAGCAATTAAGGTATGACTGTTCTGAGCAACCTGGCCTAGTGGAAGATGTCCCTGCCATGGCAGAGGGGTTGGAACAAGAGGATTTTTAAGGTCCTTTCAAACCCAAACCACTCTGTGATTCTATAATTTAATTACATTTTTAATATTGGCTCATACAAAGGTAGTTTGAAACTGCGTTTTGCATAGCTGGAAAAGCATCAAATCTCACCAGGACTTTCATTTGGGGTTGGTACCCTCTAATGTTTTGGTTTTTTGTTTTTTTTTTTTTACTACTGATTCAGACATGGGAGATCATTGAATTTTTGGGTGCTAATGAAGTGAGGCCAGTTGTTGGCATTCAGGGGGATATAACATTTTGCAGGCTGATCTTAACAGAGAAGGTGAGGAGGCACAGAAGTAGAATATGAATTTTACTGTGACTGAGCGTGGAGTGACTCACAGGGGTAGGAGCAGTCTCAAGTAAAGAGCAGCTTAAATGATGCTGAATGAGCAACACGAGTAAAATTCAGACTTCACCCACAGACTCAACATTGCACAGGGATGTAATATAATGTCTGGGGGGTCAGGGGTCAGCAGGAGAAGCAGGTGAGGGCACCAGCAGGCTCAGCTAATGACCACTAAGGTAGTTAGAGGAAAACTCATTTGCTTCCTTTTCTGATGCCAAGCCCCATCCTCAGCTGCTCCTCGAAGCTGACAGGCGAGCCGGGCTGCTCACACCCTGCTTCCTGATCTTTATTACTTTGCCAAAGTTTAATTGGCCCAGCTGATGCTTCCCAAGCTGAGTGCCTGCTGCAGGCTGGGGAGTTGGGTATTTGTGTTGTTATTTGCCAGAGGAGGTGGAAGAAAAGAGGAGGGAGCTCAGGTTTCAATAAAAAATGAATGCAGCACATTCTGAGTCAAAATGCTTGGGACAAACCATGAGAAAAGATTGTTTCAGCTTTCTAAGGGAGCAGGGCTGGCCTTTCCATGCTTTGGAATAGGGTTTTGACAAGAGAAAAGAGAGGTGGAGTCATTCTGATACCCGGGGAATGGCTTTTTCCACTCCCTGGGAACAGTGTATTTGCTAAGATAAAAATCCTCCAAAAAATTCAGCTTTCCAATTATTCAAGAAAAAGCTTATTAGTACATGGTGACCACATCCTCTGAGTCATTTGTGTGCACTGGCCATGCTCCTTCCCCTCACTCATCCAGGAAAGCAGCTGGATAAACCCTGGAAGATTTGCCTTGCTAGCCCACCCCAGTGATGGGAATTTGGAGCAAGAAAATTTTTCTCCATAAACTCATCAGAGCCCCTTTTGGCTTCCCAGGCAATGACTGAAAAAGGAATGCAATGGGGTGGAATGGAGGACAGAATTTAGAATAAAAAAGTAGAATAGAATCAAATAGAACATATACTATTTCAGTTGGGAGGGCCCTAGAGTGACCATCCTGCCCAACTGCCTGACCAGTTTAGGGCTGTCCAAAAGTTCAAGCCTGCTTTTGAGGGCATTGTCCAAATGCCTCTTCAACACCAACAGGCCTGGGGCATTGACCATCACTCTAAAAATGCCTCCTAATATCTATTTTAAACCTGCCCTGGCAGAGTTTTGAACCATTCCCACATGTCCTGTCAGTGGATACCAGGGAGGTCAGCACCTCCCTCTCTGCTTTCCATCATCAGGAAAATGCAGAGAGCCCTTCCACCTCCTTTTCTCCAAACTAGACAAACCCAAAGCCCTTGGACACCCACCACAGGACATTCCTTACAGCCCTGTCACCAGCAAGAGTAAAGAATAGAGAAGGGATGAGGGAGAAGAAGAATTTGACACAAGCAGATGTTGGTTGAGAGTCTGTGGATTGATAGAACAGATACTGATTGTCCAAACCATGACAAGGCATCATTTTGGGATGCACTGTTGGGCTTGGACCAAAACCTCTCCAAGAATCCTGCTCCCAGCCCAAATCCTGGCCTGTGTTTGTCAGCACTGACGTAGCCTGGTGCTCCTATCCCACAATTTTTCCACTGTCAGGAGACAGAAATGAGATTTTTCTACTCTCACCTGCTGCTCAACACAGAGCACCCATCACACTCAGCACAACTCTGCAGGGTGAATCTCAGAGATGAATCCTGGTGACAACCAACAGAGCAGGCACAAAGGGGGAATTCATGGAAATTCAGCCTTTTTCCTTATTAAAAATGAGAAAGGCTAAGAAGAAGAAATATGTTTATAACCCTGAGCAAAATGAGCAGCAGTGTTTTAAAATCAAAGCTAGGAAAGGCCCAAATTGCAGGTGTGGGTACTTGAATCCAAAGCCTTTAATATATATTATTACATTATAATCATGATTACATGGCTGAATGGGTTTTGTCTGCAGAGTTTGGCTCCCAGGACACAACTTTCTTATGGAGGCAGGCACCAGGTTTCTCCCTGTCATTCAGGGGGTGACCCCATCCCTTCTTTCCATGGGATTATGAATTCCCTTTCAAAACACTCTCCCAAGATGAAGCTGTGGTGCGATCCTCACATTAAATCCTAGGAGCTGTTACATAGATAAAAAAGATACATCCATTAGGGCTGTTTGATTTCAGATGCAAAAACTTGTTTCTTTCCAAAGCTGAGCCTTTTTTAGAGCTTTCTTTGTTAGATCTCTAAGGTACCATTATTTTTTAGCTGCAATTTTAGCTATTCAACATTTTTACAAAGTGGATTGCTTGGTTTCAATGAATGGTCAACAAAGAAGATTTTAGTCCAAATTACTTTCTGTGTGTGCATGATGAAGGGACTTTTGTGGGAGAGCCAAGGCTGAAATAGGGCTGGTCACAACCCAAAAATTGCTTTTGAAGAAGGAGAAATGAAAAATCAAGATTTACTTTTGAAAATTACTAATCAGGATTTAAATGTTTGAAATACGTTAATGAATCTGAGACCTTCTACAAAGGATGAGAGGGCAGAAAGAAGTAGAGCCGTGGTCAGGTTGTGTTTCTGGAATGAGTTTAGGCCAAAATTTTGTCCCTGATCTGAATCAAGCCACTGCTGCAGACCACAGCCTTTGCAGCTCCTCTGCAGTAGAGGAGACAGAGCCTGTTTAAAAAAATGGGATCATTGTGACAGTTTTGCTTCCCTTAATAAGTCAAGGGAACTGGAGATTGATAAACACCAAAATTTTAAGTGAAAATGCCACACAGTCAACAGGAAACAATAAATTGGAGAATGACTTAGGCTGGAAGGGACATCTGGGGGTGTCTGGCCCAGCTCCCCACTCAAAGCAAGGCCAGCTGCAATGTTAGATCAGCTCTGAATTCAGATGAGGTTGCTCAAGGTCTTCTCCTTGGGCTGTGGGTTTAGCAGAGAAACAATCCAGAGTCGTGGTTTAATCCCAGCTGGAAACAGCTCCACACATCCACGGGATGGGGAGACAGCGGGAAGGGTAGCAGTGAGAAAACTCATGGGTTGGGATGAAGATGTTTTGATAGGGAAAGCAAAAGCCACTCACAAGCAAAGCAAGAGAGGGAATTGACTGCCCAATTCCCATCACAGGCACTGCCAGGACAGTAGGGAATTCCATCTCATGGAATGGTGATTTGGGAACAAAACGCCATCACTCCGACCATCCCCACGTCCCTCTCCTCCTCCCAGTTTTGTATACCGACCATATGGGCTGGAATGTCCCCTTGTCACTGGGGTCAGCTGTCCTGGCCCTGACCCCTCCCAAGCTCTTGGTCTGGAATGTCCCCTTGTCACTGGGGTCAGCTGTCCTGGCCCTGACCCCTCCCAAGCTCTTGGTCTGGAATGTCCCTTTGGTCACTGGGGTCAGCTGTCCCCTCCCAAGCTCTTGTGAGGCCCCGGCCTCCCCAGGGCTGGGTGGGGTGAGGAGTTTAAGAGGCCTTGGCTCTGTGCAAGAGCTGCTGAGCAAAAACCAAATATCCCCGTGTTAGCAAATCCAAAACGGCCCAGTTCCAGCTACTATGATGAAAATTTACTTTACACCAGCCAAAACCAGCACATCCAGGGGTTTCTCTTGGAAAGGCTCCTCAGTCATGGGCAGACACTTGTGTCCAGGGGCTCTTCTACCTCTGCTCAGGAGGTTCCTGGCTATAAACATGTCCTGACTCACCAGAGTAATAAAGTGCCTTGTCCACATCCCATCTGTATCAGATGGATGTGTCCATCCACTGCCCTAATCCAAAAATGTCCCAGCTTTGGAAACTGTCACCAACATTTCCTTACTTTGCAGTGGGATAACCCAAACCACGTTCCCTGCTTTCCCCGGAGAACTCCACATCCCTCATAATAAAAAATTGCATGCATTGTATGTTCTATATAATGCCATGCCAAAGAAACAAGTGCTGAGCATGTCACCAGCCAGAGGTGCAACAAAGGTGACGTTCCAGGCCACAGGAGCATCTAACGAGGGGCGGCTTTGGTGACATCTTCCCATCCTTTACCCTCGTGCAATTAGAGCTCTTCTCGTAATGCCTGTCCCCACGTGGGCACAGGCCACCAGCATCCTGCCCCTTCCCAACTTCTGAGCGCTCGTCTTTGTAGCCTTAATGTCCTTTTAATGCAGAATTTGGGATGTAATTATTTATTTACACGACCGTGCAGCCTGGAGGGGCTCGCTTACAAGGCTTGCGTGAGAAGACTGTGATTACTGGGGCTTTGCAGAAGATGATTAAAGCAGCGTGACTAAAGTGTTTCAAGTGATCTGTCCTGAAGAAGGGCAATGCATAAAGTGCCCTCTTCCTGCAGCTGCTGCCTGTGTTCAGAGACAGATTTGTTAACTGCAGTGACAAAAGGAAGCTTTTTTCCACTATTCCTTCTCATCGCCTCGGCGTTAATCAAATACAGCCCGCGCTGGGTTTTACTCCTTCCAGTTGCCCGCTCAAATTGTTGACTCATTTCCAGGCAGCTCCACGCTCACCAGGCTCTTGACAGCAGCGAGGTGGGAGACGGGTCCCCAAAGGCATAATTTGAAGACAGGATATTTTACAGAGCTGTCAAGAAGTTCTTCATTTGGGCTGCCGAGCCGTTATTACTCGTGACGTGCCGTAAAACAGAGAGGACCCAACTCACATCTCGCATTTCAGGATGAGTTTGCAAGAGTGAAAAAGAAAAAAATAACAACAACTCCACACCAGCAAGAATCCTTCTCTTCAGTGTGGAGCTTATCTAAGATGCTGCTCGCCAAGGGAGATAAACATGGGTCCTCTCAATCTGATTTTCACAGCCATTTCACAGGCTCGATACCATCATTAATCCACGGGCCACTATGAAATTAAACTGGCTGATCTGCTCGGAGAGAGGCCAGGCTTGAATGGCTGAGGGATGAAAAGGAAGGGTGTAAAAGGGGAGGATGGAGGAATTTCTTTTCAACCCCTGGTTTGTACAAAGCCAGGCTGAATATTCATGGTGGGTGGCAAAGTTTGGGAGAAATGGTGAGGGGGAAAAAATAGGAAATCTTAACTTGAGGAAGTTTGTCTGGTCACAAATATTTTCCCTAAACATTTATAATGGAAATGCTGGATGCTGCCTGCTTTTGGTACACAGATGGAATTACCTATCTGCTCCAAAATCACAGAATAAGATGAATTAGAAGGGATCCAGGAGGGCCCTCAATTCAACTCCCAGGCTTGCAATGAGAAAGGAAGGAACCGAGGTGGAATTTAGAAGCATTTACTGGGATTTTAGATCATTTTCCAGCTGGACAAAGTGGGTAAGATGTACATTGGAATTACAAAAACTCTCCTGAACAGCGGCAGCAGCCTCCTGTCCCACCTGTAAAGGTCAGGTTTCCATGAAAACTATGTAATCCTATGGGAAGAGTCATCAGCATGGCCACATGGCCTTATCCAGGAGAAAGGGGAGAAAAGGATGAACACCTCAATGCGGTTTGTATTTGTAAAAATGACACTCACAAGGAAGGATCTCATGAAGGAACAACTTTTCCAGAAGGCAAGACCCCTCCCTCTAAATAATCCCCTCCCTAAGGTAAAACTCCCCCATGCAAATACCAGATTTACTCCCCAAAACAGTTCCTCCTCTGTGGGAATCCAGCACATCCCTCTGGCTGCCCTTGCTGTCTCCAGACCCTGGCAGGGGGCTCAGAGACCTTGGCAAGAAGTCAAAAACACCTGTGGCTTCCATTTTAGCCCATGGAAAACACTGCAAATATTGTATGAGGAATTGCAGGACACAGGGGTTTGAGTAGTGTGATATTTGAATTAACATAGCATGAAAAAGTAGAATTTTGGGATTTTTAGAATGGGGTTGAAGGGGAAAAGATGGAGAAATTTGGGCGTGTCCTGACCTTCTTCTCTTTCTTCTTGTCCTTCATGACTTGATGTGATGGTGACACTTTTCTGTTGGTTTAAGGTAGAAATTCACTGTCTAACATAGATGATAGGTGTTGGCACATTATTGTAAACATAGTACACGCAGTTTTTGGTATAAAATGTAAACACTGCCCAAGAGAGCAGACAGAACACCATGGCCTCCTTGCTAGGCAGAGCTCAGCAGGTCAGAGAAAGAATGTTCTAGATAAGGAAAAATAAACACCCTTGAGAAGCTGATCCTATGCATTCAGATTCCTTCTTTGGCTGCATGGTTTGGGAAACGAGGACTTTTAAACTCTTGGGGTCACCTCAACACCCAGACCCTGAGACTCCTCAAGCAGAGAGTGAAATGGGGGACTTCCTCCCCATGCAGTGTGTGATTCCACCCCAAAGTGTGATTTTTCTGAAAAGTGGCAAACTCCACCAGATTCAGTGATGTCACAGAGGGCAGGAGTGGGGCTCAGTGACACAGGACAGGCCTCGGATTGTCCCCGCCACCGCGGGCTCGCTTTGGTCCTGTCAAACTTCCACCTCAGCAGCACCAATCCCACAGAAACAGAAGCAGCAGGAGAGTGTGGGAGAGGCTGGAAAGGCTTTCATGGGAGGAGAGAGGGGCTGGTCACCTTGTCTTTGAAGAGGCAGAGCCCCAGCCAGGAGTTGGAGCCTTTAGAAACAGAGCCGTGTGAGGAGTTATAAATGGAGAGAGCTTTTAATCTCTGAGCGAGCTACAAATTGAAGGTGAACCTCATTAATTTGGACACTTTGTGTGTTAAAAAATGAGAAGCGTTTCACCTAATGAGGAGCTCTTAATAGGTGTTGTTTTTTTGCTAAATTATCATATTAAGCAGAAGATAATTAACAAGCATTTTCTTAATGTGGTGCTCTACTGATAAAATCTCATTGTCTATAAATCATTAAGACACCGAAAAAAAAACAGCAAAAAAAAAAAAAACCAACCCCAAATTTCTTTTTAATTATGCTGGGAATGATGGATAAAAAGTCCAAGTTCAATTGTTGGGGAACTAGGATGGAAAGACACAAATCTCCAACCTGCAGAGGGGGCATGGATGAGGTCCCTTCAGGTAAATCAAACCCTTAGGGCTGGTCTTTAAAACACTTTACCTAGGGACACTAGTATGTCATTATTAAAATTGCTTCATCAAGGGTATGGTGTGGCAGAAGTTTCAGAAAAAATGTCAGCTCCCAGTGATACTTTAGAGGACATGGGGGTGTTTCCTCTGAGAAAAAAAAAAATCCTGGAAAGGAAAGTGAGCTGAGATGAAGCCTTCAAGGTAATTTTTGAAAATATTGTGATATTTAATACCCACTTGGTGTCAGAAAGATGCAGAACTGTGATGATGCACATGTGTGGCCTGAGAGCAGGGAACTGCCAACACAGCCATCCCTGGATGGCTCGGTGTCTTGGGTTGAAAATTCAAGATGTGGCTGGGGTGTGTATTCAATTCCCATCTGTTATATATGGGACAGCTCTCTGCTGTCCATGGGGCAGTTTTTTCTTTATCTCTCCCATAGCCCATCCTCCCTCCAGGAGATCTCTGCTGTCCATGGCCACTGAGTGTCCCTGCAGGGCTGAGAAAATTCCATCATCCATGGGGAGATGCTGCGCCCAGGGGAGGAGCCGAGAATTCCTACCTGGATCTAATCTGACCTGGGAACCCACAGCAGCCTCTGCCCCCTGCATTCCCAGAGGAGCAGCTTTCTTCCCCCTGCATTC
>QUSF01000020.1:12170407-12229127 GCA_003676055.1 Chloebia gouldiae
CCCCCTGCATTCCCAGAGGAGCAGCTTTCTTCCCCCTGCATTCCCAGAGGAGCCCAGGCCCATCTCCCCCAGCCCTGGAGCTCCAGAGGAAAACTGCCCCCTTGTGCAGGATCCCTGCTCCAGCAGAAGCACAGCTGGCACTGCAGGAGGGCTGAGCCCCCCTGGCATGGGGCTGAGCCACCTCCCTGACCCACAGGGGCTCAGGGCACTGAGCTGACTCTGGCAGTGTTGTTTTGTATTACTGCATTTTTATTTTTATATTTTCTATTTTTTTTTCCTAATAAAGAATTCCTCTTCCCATATCTTTGCCTGAGAGCCGCTTAACTTCAAAATTATAATAATTCAGACATAGGAGGTTTGCATTTTCCATTTCAAGGAAGCCTCCTGCCTTCCTTAGCAGACATCTGTCTTTTCAAACTGAGACACTTGGAGAACAAAACTTGGATAATTTCCAAAGCGCCAATTCCTCACCAAGCCCCTCTCAGCTGTGGCCAGCATTGCTCATTGCACAACAAGCCAGGAGATGTTGGAGGGGGCCCTCCAGTAAACCCAGTGCCAGAAAGATGGGTTGGAATTGATGGGAAGCTCATCCCATTCTACAATGCCCTGCGTTCCACTTTGATTTCTATCAGTTTTTACTCCATGTAGCCATCAAAATAATCTCTAAGGGTTTTCTGTATTAATTCTAATCCATGTCTCTCTATTCCTTGCTTTGGGACAAAAGAAAGCTGTGGTTAAACCCAAAGCTGCAGTTTCCCAAGTCCCTGCTGTTCCTCCCAACCCTGCTGTCTGTTTATCAGGACAATGTCTGAACAGAAGAAGGTCTCCTCTGTCTTGTCTTGTGCCCAGCCCTGGGACCAGCACTGAGGCAGAGGGTGCTGCTCTGCCTCCTCCCAGCTCTCATGGGAAAAGGAGAGACAGAGCTGGAGAGACAGCGTGAGGCGACAACGGATGAGAGTGGAAAGCAAGGGAAGAAGGAGGAGAGCAGAGCCCCCAGCCTGACCCTCTGTTGGGAGCCCCTGTGTTTGTGACCTGCCCTTGGCACTTGATTTTACATCCAGCAGCACGAGGACTTGTCAGAGGTAACTCAAGACCACCAGGAGCCTTCACGCAGTGGAAACTCTTCCATCAACACTCCCTCCCTGACAGCTCCTCTCCCTTTCCTCCTTGTCTCACCTCGAGGTTACGGCCAGAGCTCAACTGGAATTACCTGGGGCTGCTGCTGCACCAGCTCTGACCTCAGCTGCCAATGCTTTTGGGGCAGGGTCACTGACAGGGAGCCCTGGCGGAGCAGTGGGGGCTGCACACCCTGGGGGTCTTCTCCCTCCAGCCACAGTGGGGAGGGCAGGGGTGTCTGGGGCTGTTACAGTGAATTTCCTCTGTGATTTATGGGCAGGGAAAAGGCATTTGTAATTTAAATCTGCTTTCAGTGTTCATGTGTCTATGTATATGTAATATATATATATATATATATATATATATATATATATAATATTTACCTTAATTTTATTTACATTTTTTTACATATATATAATCTATATAATAAAATGAGGGCTGTTTATTATTATAATAAATATATATACAATATTTTTATTTTTATATTTATTATAATTATATATATTTATATTTATTTATAAATTATAATATAAATAAACTATAATAGAAATTTTATTTCTATTCATTTATTATATTTATTTTTATTTATTTCTACTTATTGATTTATATTTATTATTATTAATTTTATTGATTTATTATATTTATCTATTTAATATATTTATTCTCTATTTATTTATATATTTATTTTTATATATTTTGTATTATAAAAATATATAAATATATATTTACAATATTTTTTATTTATAATTTTATAATTATATTTTAATTTCCATAATAGATTTATTTTCGTATTTAGATTTATTAATATAAAAATATATCTTATAGATGCTTTTATATAATTAATATAATATATTAAAATTTAAATAATTAAAATCAATTACATTATATATATTATTTATATGCTATATACGATTATATATATTCAATTAATATTATATAGAGATAATAATTTTATTATATAAAAGTATATATTTTATATATATATATATATATATATATATATATATAACCAATTATAATATATATAAAATCAAACTTAGCAAAAAGGAGAGGCACAGGGGTATTTGCCAGGCTGGAAATGTGCAGTAAATTTTAAAACTGCCTGACATTTCCAGGGCATTTGACCACGAAACTGGATTGAATTTCTTAGCATCCCTCTGTGTCTCCTCCGTGCATCACAAAGCTCGGGAGCACCACGTGAAGTTTCAAAGGGAGCTGTTTTTGTGACTGGGATAATCAGTGCTGACTAATCAGGTGTAATCCCTGCACCTCCAGAGCAGGGAACAAAGCCACGTCCAGATAATCCCCTCAGCTTTCTCCTTGGAGCTGTCTGAGGGCCCTGAGGCAGGAGGAGAAGGAAGGATTGCCCTGCCAAGAGCAGGAGCACGTCTGTGTTCTTACAACTTGGGCCTCCTTAGGCCAAATTCCAGGCAGAAAACTCCAGGCATGAGGCCACCATGGGGCCAGCAGCCGTGTGGCACCTTTGGGTCCCTGGAATGGTGGCACAGAGGTGACCCCGTTCACCAGCCATGGTCAGTCCCAGAGCCCTGAGCCTGCAGATGGGACATCCCACCCACGAGATCTTCATCTCCTCCACCAGCTGAGAACAGGCCTCAACCACAACTGTCTTGTTCTTTTTTTTTTTTTTTTTTTTTTTTGTGCTGGTGAATGCTTTTCAGGTTTTTTAAATAAATATGGTTTTTTTTCCACTTGTCTCCAAGGAAATATTTTCCTGAACCAGTTGAGGGCAAGGCCACTTGAATCTGCTTTCTCAAGCACCCCTTTTAGAGGTTTTCTCCCAAATTTGCCCTGAACCAGGACAAAGGTGAAATCCTAGCCCATAAATAGTGCCAGGCTGCCTTGCTGAGAGGTGTAGGACCAGGGGAAAAGGAAATCTGGGGTTGCTGAGGGTGCTCAGAGCTCCTGAGGGAGGGAGAGGAGCTGCTCTGGGGTCTGGGCTGCTCCTGCATTTCACTACAGAGCCCCTGGATCAAACAAACAGCAAAACCCAGCAGAAATCCCAGAAACTCTTAAATCCCCTATGGATTTATGTGCTGTGGAGGAAGGGTTTGCTGTGCAGGGAAAGGTGGGCAGGAGCACGGCTGTGCCCGTGGGTGAGGGTGCACAAATGCACACCCATGGCTGGCCAAAAAGCACATTTCTGACCCCACATCTTCTGCAGGAGTCAATTTGCTGATAAAAACAGCCTCAGAGCTGCCTTGCTGAAACCAACAGGTGAACATCCATCCTTGGGATCTAAGTGTGACCTGTGTGAGTGGGCAGGACGGGCTGTTCCAGCTCTTGGGCTGGCCTGAAAGGCAGGAGGGGGTATTTTCCTCTCTTCCAGCAGGTAATTCACACAATGAGACAAATCCAAAGGATTTGGAATTAGAATGGGAGAACCTGCAGGAATGACAGGAAGGCAAGGTGCTGTCCTGCACAGTGGGGATGGTTATCAGAGGAAAAGAATGGCCAGTCATTAATTCATGTGTTTTAAAGGCTCTCAGTGGTTAAAAACACTGAAGAGATGCTACAGAGAGAGAGCCTGAGTGAAACCTCAAAGCCAAGAGGGTGGCTTTGGCTTCCTTCCCCTGAAGTGCTCAGGTTAGGACACAGAAAGCTGCATTCCCCTTTCTACAAAATCCACTCCAGAAAGAAGCAGCGGTTCCTGCTGACTGTCTTTGGAGAGCCCTGCTCCCTCCAGACAGAGGAATATCCCTCTGACACACCTCCACACCCACCTCTTCCTGCTCTGAGCATCTCCAAAGGGAGCCATCACTCTCTGCAACGCACTCTGCTGCTGTCAGTGGTGATAGGCAATGTAATAATACCTTTTATTGGGTCAATACATCAGCTGGAAAACGGCAGCCATCCCTTTTTGCAGGTGATGGCCAAAGAGTGACCTGTGTGAGTGGGCAGGACGGGCTGTTCCAGCTCTTGGGCTGGCCTGAAAGGCAGGAGGGGGTATTTTCCTCTCTTCCAACAGGTAGCAGGCTGTATTTTCCTCTCTTCCAACAGGTAGCAGGGTGCATTTACCTCTGTTCTTTTGTCTCTCGGTGCGTTGTTGCATTTCCTGTTCTCTGAGCAGCCTCCATAAAACATCCTTCTGAAGGGTTCTCGCCTGTGCAGTAAATATCCCCCTTCATCTGCCAGCTCAGATAGGGATCAATCAACCAGAGGAAGTCCCTGGGGATGCCAGGGTGCATCATTCAAGGTTAGGCACCAGACAGGCAGGTGACAGCAGAAGGATTGCAGAGCTTCTGCTAGGCATTAACCCTCCCACCCATCTCCCTGCTTGCCAAAGTAATATTTAAAAAAAAAAAGGAGTTGGAGAATCCTGCAGAGATGGGAAAGTTTCGTGTCCCATCCTCAGCAGGGTTTCCTTAAACAGCCTGGAGGGAAAGAGGCATCCTGGATGTCAGAGTCCAGAACATCCCTCTGGCTGTCTCCAGACCCTGGTAGGGAGTTGGAGACCTTGGCATGAAGTCAAAAAACACCTGTGGCTTCCATCTTAGCCCACAGGAAAAAATGGTAACTTTGTATGAGGAATTAAAAGCCACAGGGGTTTGAGTAGTGTGATGGTTGAATTTACACAGGGTGGAAAAGTAGAATTTTGGGGGTTTTAGAATATAGTTTAGGAGGTCAAGATGGAGGGATTTGGGCGTGTCCTGGCCTTCTTCTCCTTCTTGTCCTCCATGTCTTGGTGTGATGGTGACACTTTTCTGTTGGTTTAATGTAGAGACACACTGTCTAACATAGATGATAGACATTGGCACAATAGTGTAAATACACATAACTTTTGATATAAAATGTAAACACAGCCCAAGGCAACACGCAGAACGCCATGGCCTCCTTGCCAGCCAGAGCTCAGCAGGTCAGAGAAAGAATGTTATAGGTAAGGAAAAATAAACAACCTTGAGAAGCTGATCCTACACATTCCAGACTCCTTCTTTGGCTGCACGGGCTGGGAAAAAGGACTTTTACACTCTTGGGGTCATTCCATTACAGCAGAGCCCCAGACCTGGAATCACTCCTTTGGGTGGCTTGGTGTGGTCACAGCAGGATGCCTTGGGCTCTCCTGCCAGGGCACATCAAATCCAGCCATGGACTGGGGGGCACCACACATGCAAGGACTTGGGAACCTTTCCGTGGAGAATAATCTCCGTGGGCAAGGATTGGTGGTGGCTTTGTGCTGCCAGCACAACATGAAATGGTAAATTTCCAGCTGGTAAACCCAGGGTGGCTCCAGTCTGAGCCACAGGAGCCAGTGTCAGAGCAGGTGACAAGGAATCTGTCCCCATGGAAAGAGTTTCCTGACAAAGCCTTGACAACGAGGTTTTCCTGCTGCTTGTGCTTCCCAGCTTTGATATTAACTCCTTGGTGCCTTCCAAGATGCAAAGAGGAATCCAAAGGACGAATTTTTTTGCTCTGTTGTTAACACATTAAAATGTCAATGTTGGCCTTGGGTGGGAGAGGGGAGTGTGGCAGCTCTTCCTGTGAGGAAGCTGCAACCCTCAGTAACAATGACCTTTTAATTGGTCCATTATAAGGTCGGAGCTTGGCCACTACACTGGGAGAGTTCCCTAGGCAGTTAATCCACTTAGCAGAGCCTGGATCTTTGGAGAGGGTGTAAGTGGTGTGGTTGTTGTCTGAGCTGCATTTGAGAGTCATTAAAGGGTTGCTTTGTGCAGGAAGAGTCTCGTTTTAACAGCATCAGCTCCCGGCTCTAGCAGGAATTACCCTTCACTGAAGATGCAGCTATAGATTTCAGCTTATAGTTTCTGTGGATAATAAATGACAGCTCTCAGGCATCCTAGAAGAGGGCTTCCAACTGGAGTGGGGGAGCAGAGAATCCATCCAAGCTCGGGAGTGAATTAAACCCCAGCTCTCTGCAGACAGCTCCTCTCCAGCTGAACAGGGGTGAGAGGCTGGGTAATGTTTGCAGGAAGTGTTTCCTAAATTCTTTATTTCCTAATTTGGGATTTGCAAAAGGTTTACCCTAAGGGGAAAGGTGTCAATGGTTAGTTACAGAAACTCCTGACCAGGCAGCACCAGCCAAGTTCTGTCCTCTGGTAAATTCACAGGATGAGGCAACAGCTGAATCCAAAGGATTTGGGTTTAGAATGGGGGAGCCTGCAGGAATGACAGGAAGGCAAGGTGCTGTCCTGAACAGTGGGGATGGTTATCAGAGGAAAAGAATGGGCAATCATTAATTCATGTGTTTTAAGGGCTCTTAGTGGTTAAAAACACTGAAGAGATGCTACAGAGAGAGAGCCTGAGTGAAACCTCAAAGCCAACAGAGTGGGTTTGGCTTCCTTCCCCTGGCTGCTCTCCCTGCCTTTCTCTCAGGAGCCGAGCCAAAGGTCAGAGCTTGCACCTTGCCCAATCTCCACCTGCTCATCCCTTCCCACTCCTGTCTCTCCAAGCTTCTGTTCCCAGATATTCACTGCTCTGCCTCAGCCTCCCAACCCCCAGACCCATCTGTATCTGAGCCAGCTTTGACTCCCAGCCTCAGCCCGGATCAGAGCCTTGCAGACAGAAGCATCTTTGTGCCCAGGCTCTGACCTTTGGCTCGGCTCCTGATCCCAGCAGACTGGATGTGTCCAGCTGTTTTTCTTGCTGGAAGAAGGACAGGAGAGGGAGCTGAATGAAGCTGGGGTCTATTCTTGGCTCCATCTCAGACTTCCTCCCTGACCCTTGGCCAAATGACCTCCTCTGTCTATTCCCAGGGGTCATTCCCTGCTGCAGTTGGTATCCACTGGAAGTGCTCATAGCAGGAAGAGGATCAAAGGGTGGAGGATAAATCTGGGTTGATAAGTGTTGCTGCAATTGAGCCAAAAATCCAAATCTGGACTTTCTAGAGTCTCAGATGGCCAAGGACTGCAAGGAAACAAGAGGAATTGTACAAATTTACTGACACACCTTCTTCATCTCCCAGACCTTTTCCACCTCTACATCTCAGCCCTCCCCAGCTTCCTCCTCCTCTGGGCAGGATAAATCCAGCCCCCACATCTGCCCCTTCCTCCCCATCTCTGGGGACATTGGTCTTATTGGTGTCCCTCCACCTACTGCCACACACCTCAAACCTGGAAAATAACCAAAATTTTGACATATCTCAAGTGTCAGACTTGGCCTCTGGGCCCACAAGCCACATTCTTGGAGAGTTTGGGTCCTACACCCAAAAACTTGTTGTGGGCAAAACCAGAACAGGCCAAATTGAGGAAAACAATGAGTTTAATGAGTGGGGGTGTGGTGCTCACCTTGACAGAGTCCTTGTGGGTCCCACAGTCCAAGAGCAGAAATTCGGGTGGGTCATCACCATCCTCAGGAGATCCTGCAAGGATGGGAGGATCTGGGAACAGATCTCCCTAGAGAAGTTGTGGAGTCTCCTTCCCTGGAGATATTCAAAAGATGTCTGGATACAATCCTGAGCAGCTGCTGGAGCAGGGGGTGTTGGACTGGGTGACCTCCAGTGGTCCCTCCCAACCTTCCCCATTCTGTGATTCTAGGATATCCATCCCAGCCCTATTGGAAAAAAATCTGGGAGAAAAAACCTGCACTCTGCATGGGAAGATGACCACATTTCCTACACTGTAGACAAGGACAATTTTTACCTCTACACTCACAAGGGAAACAACCAATTACACTTACCAACATTTTTTCACAAACTTTTACTTCATTAAGTGTACCCCAAAAAGTAAAAACAAACAATAACCCCACATACACAGCTCAAAAAATAGCCAAATTTTTAATAGATTTGAGTGCTCACAACACTTTTAGAATTCCCTATTCCCCCACAAGCCAAACAATTATTAAAAAGACACATCACCCTCTAAAACACATCCCAGATCAGCAGAAGGGGGGAGTGGCCCAAGCAACACCTCAGATGAGGTTAAGCAAAGCTTTGTATGTTTTTCATTTTTTGAATAGCTCACTTGTAGGACCTAATCCTTATTAGCCCTAACCTTGTTAGGATTAGCCTCCTAATCCTGGAGGCTGCAGTCAGACCACCCCAGGCAGCCCATGGATGCTCTCACTCTGTCCTGGCACTACAAAGATCCTCTTGGTCCTTGCCACGAGGGCAGGAAGACCCAACAGAGCGTTTCTTATTGCCTTCCACCCTCAAGAGATCAGCTCCACCATCCTTCCCATGCCCATTTTTCCATTTTGATGATCACCCATGACTGCATTTCAGACATTCCATGGCAGCAAAAACAAAGGAGGACAAAGCTGAGCATCCCGGGGGAATGTGCTGAATTCCACCCTCGAGCCCACAAAGGTCAAACCCCAAAATTCTTAGAACTCATTTAAAGTCCAGATACAAGATTAATTTGACTGACAAAGGACTAATTGGTTTCAGGACTAATTAAGTACATATACTTGTCTTTGCTTAATCAGTGAAATTTCCAGTGGCATTAAAATGTCCAAGAATACAAATCCCGGGAGATTTAAAGCAAATAGTTAAAATCAACTTAGATCCAATTATCATATAAATCACTAATGACCTGGGTAAATTGGAAGCTCTTTGGCTCAGCCTCTAGGGAAGAATAAACCTGATAAAAATGAACATGGTACCTGGATTAATGCACAAGCTCAGGGGAATTCATGGCAAATATTCCAGGAGGACTTTTTCACTGACATTGTTATTCTGTGCAAAATGCCAATATTTCTAAACAAACAGTTTCCACAGGAAGGTTTGGAGGAAACTTTCAGCAGGAACTTTGTGCTCAGCATCCAAAGCTAAAATCACTCAAGGATTACCATCTATCCATTGCTGGGCATATTCCTGATGGATGCTTTTCCTGGGGGGCAATTAGTAATTTCCATGTTGTCTTCCCACCCTCTGCTTTTCATCTTGGTCACAGTCTGATATCCCAGTTATTTTGGGGGAAAAAAAAAGGAAGAAAAATAATTAGAAAATAAAAAAAAAAAAAGAAAGAAAGAAAGAGAAAAAAGAAGGAAAAATAAAGAAAAAAGAAAGAAAAAAGAAGGAAAAAATAAAGAAAAAAGAAGAAAAAAAAAGGAAAAAGAAAGAACAAAAGAAGGGAAAAAGAGGAGAAAATAGAAGAAAAAAGGAAAGAAAAAAGAAGGAAAAAATAAGAAAAGAAGGAAAAAAGAAGAAAAAAAGAAGGTGATTAAAGATTTTGGGTTTGGGTTTGTATTATTTTCATCTACAGTCATTTTTAGGGGCAGGTACAGAAGATCAGTCTTTACTAACCAACTAACCTGTCTCATCTTGACCTGTTTATTTTGCTTATTCCAACCTTATTCTCCATTCCTGGGAACATGAAGCTTGGCCTCCTGGGCTGATGGTGCTCCAAAAGGCTGGGAAAAAACCCACCAGGGCTGCAAAACCAGGCCTGAAAGGACAATTCCCACCAGCTCCTGGGATGAGATGTGACCCTGACACGTGGGCTGCCTTAGCCTGATGTTACCCCTGAGGAGCTCCACGCTTTTAAATCACTCCCTGCTTTTTATTCCATGCCACCCCTATGTTGTGTTATGTTACAAAAGTATTCAACCTCATTTTATATTCATTTATGGCCCCACTTGATGGCTCTCTGCCCAGCTCCACAGGCAGGCACCGTGTGCTGAGCTTGCCCACCCAGATATTCCTCATGCTGGACAATTCCAAGCTGGGCTAAGCCAGTCCACATCCACTCAGTTTAGCCTGAATTTCAGAGCTAAAAATATCTTTACTGACTCAGTCAGGGAGGGATATCCAAGTGGAGAACCACGTCCTCCCTCACGTGACAAGTCACATTTGGCCTGGAGAAGTGGCTTTTCTCTGGGGAGTCTTCATCTCTAGTCAGTTCATGAGATAAAAATAGGTCAGATCTTGTTCCCCCTCAGGGTTCTGCGTTGTGGGTTTGTTGTTTTTTTTTTCTCTTTGTGCTGGAAAATCCCTCCCTGATATCCCAGGGAGCTGAATCTGGGATTTCCCTGCACGTGCTGGGAAAGCTGCACACCCACCCGTGTCCCCAGAGCTGCGGGGTTGGGGTGCAAAGGCTGGGATTTGCTCTGCTGGCTGCAATCCCAAAGATTTCCAGGGGAACACCCATGATCCCTCAAGTTTTGGCTTTTATGTTTTTCACATTCTGAGCTGCTTTAATGTGTGAGTCTGAGCTTCACATGATGGGATGGTGAGCTCTGTGCACAGAGCAGGAGACAGAACAATTCCTGCTCCAGCTGGGACCGAGGACAAACAATCCAAATCTCAGCCCAGCAGCACAAACCCCGCGGGCTGGAGAGAGAAAAACCAGCAGGGTGGGACTGCCTGGGCTGGAGCTGGAATGGGACAATGAACTCCAAGGTGCCAATGGAGCAGAGCTGATCCCAGGGAGAGCCCCCGGGAGCGCTCGTGCATTTTGGGGCCGTTTTGGGTCATTTGGGTGCAGCCCTGGCTGGGCTCTGGTGCTGCCCCAGGTGGATCCATGAGGAGACCCTTGAATAAATCCCTAATTTATTCTTTAATTCCATCTGTCCTAGGTCAGATTCTCAAGGCTGCTGGGACACTGAAATTCCCGCTCTCTGTGGGATATAAATGTTGGCAAACCCAGATTTGGCTTTGCTAAACTCTCTGGAGCAGATGGGTGAGTTCAGGAAAGCCCAAATCCCAAATCCATGGGGTGAGGAAAGGGTTGTGTGTGCACAGGGAGCCACAGGAGACACTTCCTGCACAGTCAAGGCTGCAAATGCAGCTGCTGGGATAAAACCCATGGATAGCCCAGGGCTGGGTGGGATGGATAGCACACAAGGATGCTTGAAGATGTGGCTTTTAAGCTTGTGGAGGCTTTACAGAACTTCACCCCTCAGTGTAAAAATAAAATCTAACTCTGTTATGTAACTTGTGGCAGGCACATTCTTCTCTCTCTCAGGATTTTTTCATAGAGGAGCACAGAGGAAAGAAAGAGAAAACAATTTCTATTCCTGCTCCTTGTTTTTCCCATGTGGAATGTGGTTGGAGAATTGTTTACCCGGGGTGATGCCTTGGTTGGATTCTGGTGAGGATTGTTTGAGCCTGATGGCCAATCCAACCCACCTGGGGCTGGGCTCTCAGAGAGGGTCACGAGTTGGGAGTGAGTTAGAGATGGTAGTTAGAAAAAGTAGGTGTGTAGTTTTAGTATCTCCTTTAAATAGTATATTAATGTATTATAGTATAGTTGTAATAAAGAAATCATTCAGCCTTCTGCACTGGAGTCAGACACCATCATTTGTTCCCACCAGGTTCACCTACATTTACAGTAGTAACTCCCAACCCTGTTAAAGCTTCCAGCACATTCCTTAAAAGTGAAAAAAAAACAATAAGGGGGAAGATTTTAATCTGGAAAACCCCTCAACCATCAAAGTAGTCAAAAAAAAAAAATCCTACCAAACAACAGCATTTCAAGCAAAGCAAAACCCACACCCTGGCCAGGGGGAAGTTAGAATGCAGCCAAAGTGGGAGCCTTCCCCTCCCACCCTCACCAGGGCCTCCCCAGTGGCAGGGCAGAGCCCGGGGGTTTTGTCTGCAGGTTTTTTAGTGTGGGGGCTCTTCCTCCCCCCTTCCTTTTCCCACCACTGTTGTTTAATGAATGAAGCCTCATCAATAGTCCTAATAAAGCTTCCCAGGTGGTAGGAGGGAAAGAAACCCCTCATAATTCCCATTTCAGTGGGAGAATTGATTCTCCCTCCAGTGACTCAGCACCCCAGGTCACAAATCTGACTTTTTGTTTGGCTCTCACTGGTTATGGCCTTGCCAGCGAGGACAGATGTCCCCAGTGTCACATCACCCAGCCAAGGCAGAGAGCCCAGGATGTCCCAGCTGCAGCCTGAGGTTTTCCAACATCCCAGCACCCCATGGAATTGATTTTCCAGGGAATTGGTGGCGTTAATGCCATTTAAATCCACCCCATTGCTTGGCAGGTGCTTCTAAGAGCAGGGTTTGGACTGGTTGGTGACCAAGGAAGGGAAAGTTTACCTCAGTGCCTCCTCGCAGGGCATTTTTGGGGCTATTTCTCCTTGGAGAAACGTCCAGGGTTTTGCAGCAAATGTTTTCTGTCTCCAGAGCAACACAGCTCGGTGAGCAGGGAGAGCCTGAGTGCTCCTCAGGGGGGAAGGAGAAGCAGATTCCCTGGAAATTCAGCTCCTGGCTCTTCTGCCAAGGCCACCAGCACTGGGAGCAGTGGGTGCCTCAGTACAAACCCCTCTGGGCTGGATCCAGGGGGATCCTCTGGGTCTTCTCCAATCCAGACAATTCTGTGATTCTGTCATCACCGGCCTGAGGTGAGGCTGAGCCTCCTGCTCCTGCCAGGCTGCTCTGGGACAGGAAAAACCCAGCATCCAACGAGCCCCAGGTGCTCCAGGTTCTCCCTGTCCAGCCTTTTGATGAATGAATTAAAACCAAAAAGCGGCCTCATGAAGGAAAACTGCTCTATCCAGCAAAGACCAGGGATCAGCAGGCAAGCAGCTCCCCGAGAATCCGATTATTTACCCCAAAAAATTCCCTTAGAGGCACAAAGATGCTCCCCCTGCTTTTGTGCCATGTTTGTTGGAGATAGGGATGAACAGGGAGCACAATCTGCAGCAGCACAGAGAACTGAAGAGGGAAGAGATCAATCTCTCCATGTCCAGGATGCCAAGGCTCCCTCCAGAGATGTTCTGCATCATCCACACCCTCCAGGGGATGCCTGGAGAGGCTGCCTGGAACAGAGGCTGGACAGAGTTAAAGGAATAATTTTATTCCTTTTTATTTATTAGGGATTTATTAAATAGGGATTTATTAAAGGTCTTCAAAGGACAGACCTTGGGCAGTGCAAGAGCCTGGACGTGGATGGACCCAAGATGGACTCTGAGTCATCAGTTTTCACATTTTTCTAAATTTTGGTCCATTTCCATATTGGGGTTCACTGTCCAATTCCAGCTCCAGGTGCTGCAGTCCCATCCTCCCAGATTTCTCTCCTCAATTCACTGTTGTTTGCACTTTTTTGGGCCCAAAGCTGCCCAAAACCCAAGCTGTCCTTGGTTCTGGGGCTGGAAAAGGATTGTTTTATCTAACCAAACTGTGAGGAGAACTTGCTGACACTTTATATGAAGTTCAGAGTCACACACTGATGCAGAATCTGGAAAATATGAAAGCTAAAACTCAAGGCGTCACAGGGATCTCACCCAGCCCTGTCCATGGGAGAAGAGCTTTCCCATCCCCCTGGATGCAGAGCTGAGCTCAGCACTCAGCACAGAGCAGAGCTGGCTTGAAGGTCCTGAATGCCATTTTTCTGTCCCAATTTCACGAGGCTGTGGTGAGGAGTTCCCAGCAGCAGCTCCACCCCAGCACGGCCTGGCAGGAGCAGCCGAGTGGGGACGAGGACAAAGCTCTGGGAGGGTTTGATGGACGACAGGCAGAGCTGCTGGTGCTCACCCAGCACCCAAACAAGGACACAAATCAATGCAAAGTGTCTGAGCTCCAGAGAGAAAGGGAAAATCAACACATCCATCACCCTCTGGAACACATCCACTGGAGTCTGAGCGCTGGCAGAGCAGTGGAGCAGCTGGATGAATGCAGGCTGGGGTGGCATCCAAAGGATGGGAGTCTCCTTTCCTTCACTCAGAGGAAAATGTTTCCCTGTCACCTTCAGTGGAACATATTTTCCCTGGAAAAAAAAAAGGATTTAGCCCTGCTTTAAGGAAGGGACACTGAGGGGATGAATCCTACCCCATGGCTGAGCTTTGGAGAGGAAGAATAAATTTGGGTTAGGAAAGATACTGGGGAGGAATTACTGGCTGGGAGGGTGATGAGGTGCTGGCACAGGGTGCCCAGAGAGGCTGTGGCTGCCCCTGGATCTCTGGAAGTGCCCCAGGCCAGGCTGGACAGGGCTTGGAGCACCCTGGGATAGTGGAAGGTGTCCCTGCCGTGGCAGGGGGCTGGAATGAGATGAATTTCAAGGTTCCTTCCAACCCAAACCATTCCAGGATTCTGGAGAGGGATAAGACAGCAGAGCACAACCACAGATCCTCACCTCTTTTCTAGCTCTGGAACGTGGAAGAAGCTCCCAGGGAGCTCCTGTCCCTCTCGGTGTCCTCACTTCATTAAGGTGATGGAGTTCACTGCAGCCCACGTGTGACTGCAGGCACGGCCTGGAGTTTATTAAACCCTGGAGTTTATTAAACCCTGGAGTTTATTAAACCCTGCCAAGCTCTGATTCTGTCTCCCTGTCAGTGATCAGCATCATTTGGGGGGGTCCTGGGCACACAAATGAAGCTTTATCTCAATTCCAGAGAGCTTGGTTGGTCAGTTTTATCTGACACTTTGGCAACACCACAGGGGGAAGTTGTCTTCTCCCCAGCCTGGAAGTCTGAAACACCACAATGTTCTACAGCCTCCTCCTTCTCCCAGGCTGAACCATCCTCTTCCTTCTGGAAATTCCAAACCATCCACCCTAACAAACAACTGCTGCACCAGTTTGTTTAAGATCATTAAGATTGTGGCTATCAGGCTGCTCTAAGCGTTTCAAAGAGCCTAAGAGCAAGGATCAAATTTATAAAAATCACATTTAATGAGGAGGTTCTTAATAGTGGGAGTCATTTAGGGAGACTTTCCCACCTGGCAGAAGTCGCTGGACCCTGGCAGAGTGTCCTGCAGAGATTCGGTCTGTCTGCACACCCTGCTGGGCACTTCCAGCCTGCTCCTACTTTGTCATGGCTGTGACCTGGCTTTGCCCAGAAAAATGCAGAAGTGCACATCTGGATTTATCACAGAACCATGGAATGGTTTGGGTTGGAAGGAATCTTAAAGCTCATCCCATTCCAACCCCCTGCCATGGGCAGGGACACCTCCCACTGCCCCAGGCTGCTCCAAGCCCCACCCAACCTGGCCTTGGGCACTTCCAGGGATGGGGCAGCCACAGCTCCTCTGGGAAACCTGAGCCAGGGAAGAATTTCTTCCCAATATCCAATCTAACCCTGCTCCCTTTATCCAGACTGGGAGAGAAAAGCACCAGGACCAACCTCCAGCTCCCAGATCAGCTGGGTTGAATCCTGGACAGAAACACAATGCAGAGATCCACTGGAATCCGTAAGAAACACTCTCCTGGGCATTCCCAAGGCTCACCTGGGTCACACAAAGAGACTGGGAGGACTAAATCAGAGTTAAACTCACATTTATGACCACAAACTCATTTCTAATCCTGCAGCACTTCGGGGTCTTGCCCAGCTCACAAGGTTGGAGCAGAAGCCCTTCAAATTCCTGTGGGATCCAGCAAAAGGCAAAACCTGAAGCAGCCCCCTGGGTATTCCCATGTTCCCTACAAGGATCAGGAGACATTTTATGGGGAGCACTGGCTCCCTGCTGCAGAGGGCATCAATCCCTCCCTTTTCCCTAAAATCAGGATGCAGCTCTTCTTCTGCATTTCTGCACCCCAGGATTTTTTGAACCAATGTTGATGTGAAAACAGAAGGTTTGGAAAACGGACTCATCAAGGGCACTGTAAACTCTTGGATTTAGGGAGCAGGTTTTGTGCCAGCCCATGTGGTGCCAGCCACCAAAGCGTGACCAGAGATGCTTCAATGATCCCAAATAATTCCCTTTTAATGGGCAAAATGAGAGCTGGTGCAAACTGGCCAAACATCTGCCAGGGAGGGTGAGGTGAAGTTCATCCTGTCCCAAGGTGGGAAAGGATCTGGAGCTGTCTGGAAGAACACAGGGGCTTCATCCAAAGCATCCAAATCCCTTTCTGTGACAACTCCTTCTGACACCTCTCCAAACTGGCCCCTTCCAGGCCCAGGGGTCTCCTTCCCCCACAGAAAATGCACCCAGACCTCCAGGATTGCAAATTACAACAGCTCTGGGCGCAAAGAAAAGGCAATTTTGTTATTTTACTGGGCATTTGAAATTGCAGGAAGCTCTGAAATCTGTAAAACAGGGCTGTGCTCCATTCTCACAGAGACATTCAGCCAGAGCCTCTCCTCACCATGCCCAGGCTCACCTGCTGATATTCCCTTTTTGCCAACACAGGGTCAATAAGGAAAACCAGTGCAGGGCAAACCAGTGAATATCAAACCAGTGAATATCAAACCAGTGCCCAAAAAACAGTGCCCAAAAAACCAGTGCAGGACAAACCAGTGAATATCAAACCAGTGAATATCAAACCAGTGAATATCAAACCAGTGAATATCAAACCAGTGCCCAAAAAACAGTGCCCAAAAAACCAGTGCAGGACAAACCAGTGCAGGACAAACCAGTGCAGGACAAACCAGTGAATATCAAACCAGTGAATATCAAACCAGTGAATATCAAACCAGTGCCCAAAAAACAGTGCCCAAAAAACCAGTGCAGGATAAACCAGTGCAGGACAAACCAGTGCAGGACAAACCAGTGAATATCAAACCAGTGCCCAAAAAACAGTGCAGGACAAACCAATGAATATAAAACAGTGCAGGGCAAACCAGTGCCCATTAAACCAGTGAATATAAAACTAGTGCCCACCAAACCAGTGTCCATCAAACCAGTGCCCAAAAAAAACAGTGCAGGACAAACCAGTGAAAATCAAACCAGTGAACATTAAACCAGTGAATATCAAACCAGTGCCCACCAAGCCAGTGCACAGCAGTTACCCCAAAACTCTCCCTGAGCACCCCATGCTCCCTCCACCTCAAAATCTGGGTGCTGATCCTCCCAAGCCCAGCCCTCCTTTGCTCCTTATCTCCATTATAGAAGCCCCCAGTATTCCTCTTCTTATCTGTATCTTAAATCCTACTTTTTAAATGGCTTTCACCTCTCAGGAGCACTCTGAAAATGACCAGAATAAACATTTGCCTTTTTAATCAGAGCACACACGAGGAGTGACCCCTGGGGAGAGCCCAGCAGCTGTGGCCAGATGTGTCCTCAGGTCAATCCCCAGCTGTTGCTGTTCCTCAGGAGCAGACAGGCACAGCTCCATCTATTACAGCAAAGCAGACAGGGTCAGGGCACAGAGCAAACTCCAGCTCACAATTACACATCCTTTTAAGCTCTGGCAGCTCTGCCACAACCTCAGAGAGCCCTGAGCAGCCTCCCAGCCACGGGGCAGGCCTGGGAGAGCTTCCCTGGGCTAAAGGACTCTGAACCATGGGATGGTTTGGGTGGGAAGGACCTTAAAGCTCATCTTGTTCCCAAACACCTTCCACTATCCCAGCCCTCCTAGTCCTGACCTTCCCAAATCACAGACTGGGTTTGGTCACCCTGTTCTGGAAAACGAGGAAATTTCATCACAGAAACACAACTTTGCCACGCTGAATGGTCTCTTTCCCGTTTTATTTGTGGTGGGCAAACAGCCCTGGGCTCTTCTGCAGAGTCCTCCTCACACTCCCAGGGTGGAATTTGTTCAAACAGAGGAAGGGGCAGAGAGGGTCAAAGGAGGAATTCTGTTAAAAACCCAAAAACCAGTCCCAGGCTGTTCCCCAGGAGCTCCAAAGCTGGGGTCAGCATGGCCCTTGAGTGGCAGCCTCCTGCCCTGGGATCAGCCCTGCCTGCAGAGCTCCTGGTGGAGGGAAAAGCCTCGCTGAGGCTCAGGAGAGTTTTGGGAGAGCTGTAAGCAACCCCCTCCACCCCTGCAGCCCAAACTTCAGTGCCTGATGCTTTCCCATTTTACCTTTGGAGATGGGAAGAAAGAGGAGCTCCCTTCCATCTCCAGGGGAATGTTTGGGGTGTGTGGGGAGCCTGGGGGGACCCTGCCTGCCCTGTCCCCTCCTGCCACCCAAGCTGGGGGAAAAACTGGGGAAAAGAACGTGCTGAGAGACTTCCAGTGTGCTGTCACCATGGAAACCCCTTCCCCAGCATCCCAGGGATGCTCACGGTGGCCACAGAGCCCTGGGAGAGCAGCCAGGGTGGGAATGGGCAGGGGAAGCAGAAGTGGGTGTGGCAGGCACGTTCTTCTCTCTCTTTCAGGATTTTTCATAGAGGAGCACAGAGGGAAGAAAGAGAAAACAATTTCTATTCCTGCTCCTTGTTTTCCCATGTGGAATGTGTGTGGAGAATTGTTTCCCTGGGGTGATGGCTTGGTTGGATTCTGGTGAGGATTGTTTGAGCCTGATGGCCAATCCAACCCACCTGGGGCTGGGCTCTCAGAGAGGGTCACGAGTTGAGAGTGAGTTAGAAAAAGCAGGTTTGTACTTTTAGTATGTCCTTTAAATAGTATATGAATGTATTATAGTATAGTTATAATAAAGAAATCATTCAGCCTTCTGAACAGAGTCAGACATCAGCATTTCTTCCCACCAGGTTCATTTACAATAAACAGGGAAGTCCCTGTCCCTAAGAGCAGGACAGGGTCATGTTGCTATTGGACACGAAATGAGTACACAGAAGTTTGGTTAAGTTTAAAAGAGGAAAACTCTTTTTATTTCTGATCTCCCAATATCTAGAATTCTAAAAGCGACAGTGGATTGGAGGATGAAACTGCCACCTCTCCAACCACAAACTAACAGTCTATTAATTCTTTCTTCTTACAAAGAACAATGCAAAACAATCATTATTTACAAGAACAGTGCTTGAGAACTCCAGTAGAAATATGTAAACATCAGAAGCTATAAGAAGTTTTATGCAGCTGTGCTCAGGCATCCATCACGGTGCCCTCCTGAGGAGCCCTGGTCCCTTCTCCACACCATCCTCGAGCCAACACCATGCTGGGCACAGCAAAGGCCCCCAAACTCACAGGGTGTTCACAGGGAGCCGTGCAAATCCCATTCTGCTTCCCAGGAAAGCGCTGCAGGAAGGGTGGAGCATGGATGACACATCCAGACCCCACCATCACAGTCTCCCTCTCCTCCACCACCTCGAGCAGCTGCTCCCAAGTCTTCTGCAAGACCAGGTCTGCAGGAAAGGGATTTTGGGACCACACCATCACCTCTTGGAGGTTCTACAGAAACACCTGGAGGTGGCAAACCCCACCTTGAACCATGGTTTTAGGCTTTGTTGTTCTCAAGGGAAACCGAGCTGGATCAGGATCTGATCAGGATAAAACCAAAGTTTTGTAGGTGTTTGACAGCTCTTCAGCATGTTTCAGGATTTTATTTTTGTTTGTTTTGTGCCACACAGTGTTTATTGTGTGTTTTACCAAAAGGCGAGAAAGATGTAAACAGCAAATGATCAAAGCAAGAGATCTTTTCTAACTAAAGGCAGGCGAGCCAGATGGAGTTAATTAATGAAGATGTTGAGCAAGAGAGGGGTTGGTATGCAAACAGGTTGTTCCCTGAAGTGTCAATCTAATCCAATAAACAACTTGTGGGGGTGTAAGAAACGCTGCTTTTGTCCCTTCCTTCCCATTGCAAAGGGCTGAGTGAAAACTTTTGCTGTCGCTGTTTCATCCTGGTGAGAGGGTTTGAGTTAACAGCACCCAGAAAATAATTCCCTGCTTTTGGAAACATCCTGTCTGCATGTCTTGGTCCTGTTGCTTGAGGCAAAAGAGGAGTCAGGGATCCAGAAGCGAATTCCACGCTCAGCCTGCCAGCCAGGGAATTAATTATGGCCAACAATAACGATGTGGACATGACTGCAACAACTGCAGCCAGCCAGGAACCCTGTTCCCCATCAGAGGATAATTCAGGATGTTGTGTCAGGTTTTATTTTTATTCCACGAGATATAACCAGACATAAACCTCTGCGATGCCCCAAGGGACGGCCCCTTCAATCACTCTGCTCTGTGATCTGCCCCATAACTCAGGTTTACAGTCCAGCTCTCTGCCACAGATAATTGATCCATTTTCTGGCTCGGGCTGCAGCAGGATGGGAGGCCAAGCCAAGGGAAGCTGGCAGAATGCTCTGGGCAGCAGCAGGGGTGTGTGCAGAGCCACAGGGGGTGTTCAGAATTCCGGGGGGCTGCAGGGGTGGGGATCCAACAGAGCCAGCATCTCCCAGCAGAGAGAGGAGTGAGCTGAGGGAGATTCCGGAGCAGAGCAAGGAGTTGGCTCCATCTCCATCCAGTTCATCAGCTGCAGGATGGACCATGGGGACAAAACAATGGTCCAAGTCTTATTCGTGGAAATCCATGGGTTGGGTTGGAAAGGACCTCAAAGCCCCTCCAGTGCCACCCCTGCCATGGCAGGGACACCTCCCACTGTCCCAGGCTGCTCCAGCCCTGCCCAGCCTGGCCTTGGGCACCGCCAGGGATGGAGCATTTGGGAAATCACACCAGGTCCTCACTGAGGGCAAAGGGATGCTATTTTTGTGCAGAAAAAAAAAGTCTGAAATCTGTTTCTGTGCAGCCTTCACTGGGTTTTTCCAAGCTCAGAGTCTGAGACACATGGAGATAAATTGTGGGATTCCTTAGAATTTTTTATTTAATTTTTGTTTATTTTTATTCCTTAAAATCCCACAATATTTTTATTATACAAAAAAAAAGAGTAAAAAATAAATTCACGAAAAGTTCTCAAAATCTTACAAAATAAATGACACTGCTAGAAAAGCAGCATTCAAACCCCTCTCAAAATGCATGTTGGAAGGGATGGAGGGGGGCTGCAGGAAGGAGAGGCACTGGCCCAAGGGTTTCCAGCTGTAGGTGCTGAACAGAGCGTGGTACAACCCTGAAATAAAATAATCCTGATGGTTTCTTTCCCTGTGTCTCTGCCATCTCTCAGGAGCCTCCTGTGACCACAGCAGCTTGGGGCTGCTGAGTGATCTTCCCTCAAGACAAACAGGTTTAGAGGAACTATACTAAGGACAAACACCAAATAAGAGGTTCCAGGACAGATCCAAACTCAATGTGTCTCAAAGCAGGAAAGTTCCCAGCTGTGGGATGATGGGGCAGGAATGTGACTGGAAAATGGCCTCCCTCATCTTCATCTCACATTTCCATCAGTCTGTGCTGGAAAAGGAGGTGGGAGGAAGGGTCGATCTGGATGTTTTTGGCAGTGGCAGCCCTGTATTGGCATCTCCACAGGAGATCCTCTCCCACTGGGAATCTGGTTTGTCCAGGTGAACATTCCCTCTGGGGCTGCTGTGGAATGAGATGTCAAAGGTCCCCTCCAACCCCACCGACCATTCTGTGATTCTGTGAACTTTCAGGTAAAGTTTTAGACCCCAATGGGGTGAGATTTGCTGTGCTATCCCCACACCCTGGCTGGGAAAGGTCAGATTTGTTTTTAGACCTGCTGACACCCCGTGAGTGCTGTGAGCAGACACCTCCCCAGCCTCCCTGAGCATGGATCGACAACAGCTTTTAAAAATTACCCTTAAGGAAGGAAAAGTTTGGCGTTCACACCCACCTGGGTGGCCGTAACTAGAGAATCAACATCAAGCTGCAGCCAAAAGGACGTCCCTGGAGCCTGGAGCGGCCTTGGTGACGTAAATTTACGTGAAGGAGCAGCAATCCTTTGTGTTGCCTTCTTCAGCAATTTGGCTTCTCTCCCAGTCTGCCTTAAAGGGAGATTTCCTGGCCATGGGGACCAGGGCACTGCACTGATGGGGGTCTGAAACCCCAGCCCAGGTGTGTTTAACACCTAAAACCACAGCCCAGATGTGTTTAACACCTGAAATTACTGTCCAGGAGTATTTAGCACCTGAAACCCCATCCTAGGTGTGTTTAAAACCTGAAACCACATCCTAGGTGTGTTTAACACCTGGAACCCCAGCCCAGGTGTGTTCAACACCTGTAACTACAGTCCAGGTGTATTCAACACCTGAAACCTCATCCCAGTTGTGTTTAACACCTAAAACCCCACCCTAGGTGTGTTTAACACCTGAAAACCCATCCCAGTTGTGTTTAACATCAAAAATTTAGGTTTTGTTCCTTCCCCCCCCCTGCACAGCAAAGAGAAGGGTGTGAAATGCAAGGAGGTTAGAGAGAATCTCCCTGGCAATATTTCACACTGCCCGCAGTCCCTTTTTTCCTGCTGAGGATTCCCAGCCTGAATATTGAGCAACCCGAGCTCCCGAACACTCTGGGAGGTGATGGATTGCTGCTGAATGCAGGCTGAAGTTTTAAGCCAACAATTACTTTTCTCTGAAGAATTTTTCCCCACCAGAATCTGGGAGGCAGAGCATCTCAGAATTGTTTTTATGACCAGTGCTGTCTCCTCCAGGGGAACTGGGATCTTTAAGGGATGCTGGGTTATGAATTGCTCTCATTACTGAGCGGGGGGAATGCCCAGGGCCACGTTGGTGTTTTTTGGTACATGATCCTGCTTTGTGTGAGAGGATTAATCACCACTTTTAAGGAGGATCAGAGCTGAAATGATTTCACCTCTGAGCAGAAACTCCATTTAAAAATGAAGGAGCCCACTCAGGGATCCTGGAACTGGGGCTCCCCAGGGGCAGCCGGGATGGACCTGGGCAGAAGGGATCTTTGTGATCCCTTACATCAGGTGGAAAATCACTTCTGGCAGGGGAAAGATCACTGAAGAACAAACCCAGGAGAAGGGCTGAACTTCCAGAACATCAGTTTGGTGTTTGTGCTGCTTTAGTTTGTTGGAAGTCAGAGTGTGACACGCTGTACACCACCCCTTAAAAAATTAAATAATCATTGAAAAAAAGGCAGCTTTCCCCTTAATCCAACAACATTAAATACATTAAATAAAAGGTTGTCTCTGCTTGAGGGTCATGAACTTCCTACAGGCTGCTTCTGGGGCCTTTGCCTGCCCTCAGCACCTCGTGGTCTTGAGCAGGTGCTTGTGGCAGGCTGAGACCCAAGGAAAAGAAACACCACAGGGCGTCAGGGACAGCAGTGACAAAGTGATATTTTGGTATTTTTAAACCAAGCTGGGCAAAGTGGCTGTTTGGACTCTGCTGTTTCTCACCTGCCGAGCTGCTGAGCCATTTCAGCTTTCCCAGCAAACCTGGGGTGTCCCAGGGAGGACTTGGCGGCCACACAGCTCCAGGACAGATCCAACACCATTCCTTAATTCAGCTTGGCAAGTGAAACTCAGAAACAGGAGAGAAACACCACCCACACAGCCAGAGGCCACTCCTGGTGGGAATTACACATTCCATGTCCTCCAGTGCCCATGGAGAGGTCTCCAGCCTGGCAGAGATGTTTCCACCATGAAACAGAGGCATGAAAAGGCTGAAGGATGCATTTAGTGATGCTCAAATTAGAAACCACATCCCCTGATCACAGAACCATTGGGGTTGGAGAAGATCTCTGAGACCATCGAGTCCAAGCTGTGCTTGATGCCCTCCTTGTCCCCAGCCCGGAGCTCTGAGTGCCACTCCCAGGGATTCCTGGGACACCTCCAGGGATGGGCACTCCAAACCTCCCTGGGCAGCCCCTGCCAGGAACTGACCCCCTTTCCATGGGGAAATTCCTCCCGATGCCAAACCTGGGTGACCCCCACGGAGCACTTGGCATCTCCTGTGTGGACCAGAACTCAAATTCTTGTTGGTTGAACTGAGGAAAGAAGGGAGGTGGCACCACCTTGTCTTGAGTGCCAGCACCTGGAATGTTCAAAAAACCCCTGGAGGTTGTAGCAGGCATGTTCTTCTCTCTCTCAGGATTTTTCATAGAGGAGCACAGAGGAAAGAAAGAGAAAACAATTTCTATTTCTGCTCCTTGTTTTTCCCACATGGAATGTGTTTGGAGAATTGTTTCCTTGGGGTGATGGCTTGGTTGGATTCTGGTGAGGATTGTTTGAGCTGATGGCCAATCCAACCCACCTGGGGCTGGGCTCTCAGAGAGGGTCAGGAGTTGGGAGTGAGTTAGAGATGGTAGTTAGAAAAAGTAGGTTTGTAGTTTTAGTATGTCCTTTAAATAGTATATTAATGTATTATAGTATAGTTACAATAAAGAAATCATTCAGCCTTCTGCACTGGAGTCTGACACCAGCATTTCTTCCCACTGGGCTCACCTACAACTACAATAGGAGGTGGCACTTGAGGACGTGGTGCAGCACTGGCTGAGGTTGGATCTGATGATGTTTAAGATTTTCTCCAACCTTAACGATTCCGTGACCTCACCTTGAGCACGGGGTCCCCTGGGACCTGCAGGAAGCTCCAACCTGGCTGGGCAGCAGAAGGGAAGGAGCTGGAAGGCCACCAGGTCCCAGAGGTATTGGGAGGAGCAGCCCAGCAAAGATCAGGGGCTCTGTGGGAGCCCTGAGTCACCGAGCTCTGATGACACACACGGGTTTGATTCTCTCTCCGGTTCCTTGGTAACAGCTTTGCTCAAACCCCCCCAAAGTGCTGCCACGTCAGACTCAAAGCCTCCCATTTAAAGAAAAATAAACCCCCAGCAAGGCCAGGCTCGGAGGCTCCCTCAGGGTGCACTTGGCATCCAAGGAGCACACGGGGCTCGCTGCTGGGGGGAACGATTCTGATCAGGCACATCCCAGACCTCACGGTGCTTCCCGGGAAAACACCCGCTCCAGAGGGCCTGGAGTGGATCACAGCCAGCTCTTCTTTCACTGGAGGTTATTTATTATCCCTCGCTGTCTCTCTCCCACCTCCTCTCCCCAGGAATCTCCCCCCAGACCTGCAGGAACAGAGAATTCAGACACTCTTTGCCACAACATTCCCCTGCTGCTCCTCTGAGACCAAACTGGGACTAAGACACAGCAGCTGGGAGATTTCCCTTCTGTTTGATGCTAAAAAAAGTGGTTTTCTTTCTAAATCAGTTCCATCCACCTGCTCCAGCCTCACTCAGGTGTCCCCTTCCCAGCACTTCACATTATTCCCAAAAACAGCAACAGGACCAACTTCCACGGTGTAAAACCACAAATCTCTCCTGCTCTGCTCCTTTCCTGTGCTCAACCAGCTGGATCCTGGTCACAGACTTCCGTGCAAAAGCAGAGGTTTTATTTGTCTGCCCAGTTCCAGGAGTGGGGCTTTCAGCAAAAACAGAGCCCAGAGCCCTTTCCCTGCCCTCAAACACCCCCTGGCTATCAGCCAGAGCTCGTTCAATGCTGCAGACTCCTTCATCAGGCTCTGCTGGTTACAGGCAGCTCTGGGATACAGATTTCTTGTTTGCCTGCTTTCCACAAGAGCCAGATTAGAAGACATTCAAGCTGACTTTGACCTTTTCAAAGCAGGCCAAGTGTTAATAACATTAGAACTGAGAAGGGGGAAGAAAAAATTCTCACTACCTGACATAGGAAACAGGAGAGAAATCCAGTGAATTGTCATGTCTGGCAAAAATATTTCATCTATTAATGGGCTTTCATCTCCTTGCTCTCACTGCACTTCACCCACTGAACCTTTTGCAGATCTGATCCTTCCACCATGATCAAATTTGTGAACAACGTGGCAAGGAGCTGAAGGAACTTGTGAATTTCTTGCTATCAGTTTTTATGGAATAGTGGACTCCAGCCTGTGCCAAGTCCCTCCCAGCCCTGCTATTTCTGTATCAGCAACAGATGAACACAAGGAAGAATCTGCTTCGTTTGCACTTTACTGGGGAATCAGATCCACTTCCTGCAGTTCCAGCCTCCCAAATGAGCACTGGCAGGTTGATCTTCATTTTGGGATCACTGGGACAGCTGCACTGCTCTGTCCACCCACAGGGCTTGGTGAGGAAGGAAGGTTGATTTTCCTAGGTAGAAAATATCTGGTTTCACATGACACAGGCAGAATAAAACACCCCAAGCTGGAAATGGCTCCAAGGCCAGGGTGGATGGGGCTCGGAGCAGCCTGGCCTAGTGGAAAGTGTCTCTGCCCATGGCAATGGTGTGGGATGAGACGATCTGGAAGGTCCCTTCCCACCCAAACCAATCAGGGATTCCATGGAACGCCTCTGCTGAAGCAGCAAAGCAGCTCAGGGGTGAAGGGGTGTGAGGGACCCAAGACAAGGAGGAGGGATCAGCCTCAGCAGTGACACTGGGACACTCCCAAGCAGCTCCCCAAGAAGAGTCCCCACCCAAAAGGTGTCCCCAGCATTCTTAAGGAAATATAAAACCTTGCAATGAACACACCACTGCTGGGTGATCTGCCTTGACTCCTGCCCTGACCATGGCACAAGCACTTCTGGGTGGCATCAGAAGGTGGCTCAGAAGATTTTGAGCACAAAACCTCTGATCAGCTGGGAGTTTAGGGTTATTTTCCCTCCAAACCACCCCATTTCCACCAATGTCAGCTGCAGCTTCCCATGCAGGGGGTGAAGGGTTAACCTCGGGGGGTGCTGCAGCCTGAAACTCAAGGTGCTCCCTCCAGCACTTCTCAGCAGTTACTGGCTTGAGAGAGAATCAAACTAATTACCTTAGTAATTACCAAACTAATTACCTCTCTAATTACCCAGTGTCTTTGTTCACATGGAGCTGACATCCTTGAGGAGGAGCCCTGGCTCAGTGCCCCACGTTCTCTTGGAATTTTGCTGCCTCTCTCAAGGACTTGAAGACCCAGGTCCCCCTCAGACCATGGCTGAGCTCTGGTCCCGTCCCTCTTCCCCAGGGAGGGGCTGAGGCTGCTCCAGAACCCTGATGGATCAAACCAGAACTGCCAGGCCCTGTTTGACACTTCTGAGAGCAGCCAGGGAGGTGGTAGAGCCAACACAGAGCTGAAAGCAGCAGAGTGTTCAGCAGCAGGGTGTTCTCCAGCAGTAGGGTGTTCTCCAGCATGGTGTTCTTCAGCACCACCCCTACCCCTGTGCCTCACCTCCACGTGAATCCTGCCCTGAGGGTCACTCACTGCTTGTAGGAATATAAAAAGGTAAAAGACTTTACAAAGTGCAAAAAGGCCCCAGAAAGCAGACATAAAGCTAAGCAAAGCTGGGAAATTTCTAAGCCTTCTCATAGGAAGCTAGGGAGTTAAGAACCAAGTGAATACATTTATATTTATCATAAGGAGCAAGAAAGCACAATAAATTATTGACAGTTCAAGATGTGAAAAGTCCTAGATATAAGCCTTGCAAAGATAGAAAAAGTTTCAATCTTAAATAGTGAATTATTGTGTGTTGTTTGAGGTTCATAGAAGTCCTTTTGTTAATGTTAAACCCATGTGGGTCTGTATCTTATTGGTTAGAGTATAATGACTTTGCACCTTTTCTTTCACACTATTGGTTCAAAGAATGTGCAGAAAAAGGCTTTGCATAAGCTGCCATCCTGTCCCTGATCTGGATTTGCATGGATGTTTGTTTCCCTGTGCCTTTTGCTTTTTGCTTGTATGATACAGACAGATAATCAATCCTAATTCTGCCACCAGGCAGGGTCCCACCCCGTTTGTGAGACAGGGAGTGATCTGGCAGAAGTGGAGAGCATCCTGAGCTCTGCTGGGACAGTGGGAACAGCCCCCAGCTCCTCAGGAGTCAGGGCTGGCAAGCAGGAACATGAGTGGTGTCACCAGTGCTGGCCATGGCCCCAGAGGCTTTTGTGGGAAGAGAGGCTGAGCACAGAAAGGATTCTCCTGGCTGCAGGACCTCACCACCTTCTGCTCTTGTGGGAGTCCAGCACATCCCTCTGGCTGCCCTGGCTGGCTCCAGACCCTGGCAGGGGCTCAGAGACCTTGGCATGAATTCAAAAACACCTGTGGCTTCCATTTTAGCCCATGGAAAACACTGCAAATGTTATATGAGGAATTACAAGCCACAAGGGTTTGAGTAGTGTGATGGTTGAATTACCATGGGGTGGAAAAGTAGAAATTTGGGGGTTTTAGAATGTGGGTCAGGATGGAGGAATTTGGGCATGTCCTGGTCTTTTTCTCCTTCTCCTTTTCCTCCATGTCTTGGTGTGATGGTGACACTTTTCTATTGGTTTAAGGCAGAGACACACTGTCTAACATAGATGAAAGGTATTGGCACATTATTGTAAATACACGTAACTTTTGATATAAAATGTAAACTCCACCTGAGGTGACACACAGATTGCCATGGCCTCCTTGCTAGACAGAGCTCAGCAGGTCAGAGAAAGAATGTTATAGATAAGGAAAAATAAACAACCTTGAGAAGCTGATCCTACACATTCAGACTCCTTTGGCTGCACGGGCTGGGAAAAAGGACTTTTACACTCTTGGGGTCATTCCAGAACAGCAGACCCCGAGATTCTCTCCTCCCACATCCCCTCTTGCGTCTCCAGCCAACTCCCAGAGTGTCAGCTCAACAAAAACCATCACCAATTATGGACTGGCCAGGTCACAGAATCCACATCTGCAGCTGCTTGTGCCCAACTCTAAATCCTTGTCTGCCTTTGCCTGCAGCACCCAGCTCCTGATGGAACAGGACTGACCACAGGCAGGGAGCCACAGTGGCACAGGACAAACCGTGACTTTTGGGTCCTGAAAGTCACATCTGACACCCTGGACAAAAATCCTGGCACTTCTCCACTCTCTCTGTCCCTGCTGCTGGTGAAGGAGGCTGGCCTTGCTCTGTCCCAGCAGCGCCTGCTGTCACCAACAGCTGCTGTTGGTTTGGGATCTGCAGGTGCTGGAAAAAGTCATAAAATTATGAACAGGAGGGAAACTTCTCCATAGGTTTTCCATACTGAAAAGGAAACTTCCAAGATTTTAGTATTTCAGCACCCCCACCAGCAAGTGGTGAGAAGGAAAAAAATCAAACACCTACAGCAGGACGGGGATGCAGGCACACAAAACCAGAGGTGGCAAAAGCAGAGATGGTGGTGAAATAGCAGAAATATCCAGAATTACTGCTCTGCTTTAGAGGCAAAGGTTGTCCATACCATGGACAGATCTAAAATCCACACCATGGACAGTTCCAAAGTCCACACCAAGGGCAGTTCTGAAGCCCACACCAAGGACAAATCTAAAATCCACACCATGGACAATTCCAAAGTCCACACCATGGGCAGTTCTGAAGCTCACACCATGGGCAGTTCCCAAGCCCACACCATGGGAAGTTCTGAAGCTCACACCACCACCAGGGACATTTTTAAAGTCCCCACCCTGCTGCTGCCACCAGCCTCGCCCAAGCCACACAGGCTGCAGATGCCACCCCTGATGCCACAGAAGATGTTTAAAGAACACAACACCTCAAACACAGTTGGAACAAAGCAGGCAAGGCAGACTCTCATTGCTCAAGGCTGTCAGGATGAGGAACCAATAAACATTTGGCAGTAACAGAGACCTTCCTTCCTGACACAGCTCTTCCCCTGATTTTACAGCATCATCTGGCCTGCAAAACGTCTGCTTTTCCTCTATGCTGTGTTTTGCTGCCAATTCTGAGTCTGGCAAGGCTGGCTCTGCCAACTTCTTGGCTCTCTGTTACAAAAGAGAACATTAGAGAGAAGGATTTGTGAGTTAGCTGATTTGTAAACACTACAGCAAGTCACCGTGTAAACACGGTGCTTATGTCCCTGTTGTTTCTCCCGAGCAGTTTACCTGGCACCTGATGTTGAACTCCAGGATCCTCCCCTCCATTACAGTTGCTTGGCATGGAAAAAAAAAATCCCAGCTTCTCTGGGTAGCATTAAAAAAAAAAAATCCTTAATTAAACAGTGCTCACAAAGCATCTTGATAATTAGGAAAGTCACTGGTAATATTTTGCATGAATAATAAATGAGATCCACAGGTGCACCCGCAGTTGTTCAGTAGCATGAGGTTCAAACACAGCCAATTAGAGAGGGAGAACAGGTAAATAAACAGCAGAAGGCTCCAGACTTGCTGCTCATTTGACATCATTACTTTCACTATTGTGTAAAAAGTCCCTTCTAAGGCTGCTTGGGACAAGGAGTGTGGCAGTTTTTACCTGAGGAAAAAGAATTAAAGGAACCTGGGTGTGGCAGGCACATTCTTCTCTCTCTCAGGATTTTTTCATAGAGGAGCACAGAGAGAAGAAAGAGAAAACAATTTCTATTTCTGCTCCTTGTTTTCCCATGTGGAATTGTTTGGAGAATTGTTTCCCTGGGGTGATTTGTTGGTTGGATTCTGGTGATGATTGTTTGAGCCTGATGGCCAATCCAGCCCACCTGGGGCTGGGCTCTCAGAGAGGGTCACGAGTTGGGAGTGAGTTAGGTATGGTAGTTAAAAAAAGTAGGTTTGCAGTTTTAGTATCTCCTTTAAATAGTATATTAATGTATTATAGTATAGTTATAATAAAGAAATCCTTCAGCCTTCTGCACTGGAGTCAGACATCAGCATTTCTTCCCACCAGAGTCACCTGCATTTACAATAACTGGGTTCTTGCACAAATCTGGTTTGGAGATTTTGGGGTGTTTCTGCCCTTTCACAGGATCTCAGAATGGTCTGGGTGGGAAGAGACCCTGAGACCACATCATTCCAACCCCTCCCATGGGCAGGGACACCTTCCACCATCCCAGGTTGCTCCAGGTCCCATCCAGCCTGGCCTGGGACACCCCCAGGGATGGGGAACCCACACCCCTCTCCAGGCCACAAGAGCTTGTGCTGCTCCATTCACAAGCACTTCCCAAGGAGGGAAGTGGTGGTGGATAAATCACAACACTCCCATCACGTGGCATCCTTTTAGGTGGCTGTGATGGAAAACAGCTCAATCCGAGCCCCGTTCCTGACACCAGGGCTGGTTGTGCATCAAAGTCTGTGCTTGAAAGCTTCAGCAACAACATCTGCTGGAAAAGCGTGATTGACACAGCAGAGGGAACACCATCCACCCCCGAGGAGTGGGAAGGGAGACAGACTGCAGCATCAATCTTGTGCATAAAAGAGATTTATTGTTGGTACAGAGAGAGGCATTTTTGTCAGGACTTGATACGAGCAAGGAGCACAACAGAACCATCCCATGGAAATAAAAGCCATGGAGCACCCTAAGCTTTAGGTCACAAACATCATTCCAGCAGAAGGCCTGCAGAGAGAGACTTCATCAAGGCAGGTCATTTGGGAAATAAATTAAAGCACAATTTACAATTGTACACTGCGAGGAGAACTCTGACACCGGGACCAGGGGCTGCTCCTGAGGAACGGCCACATCCCAGCGCTGTAAGGGTTACACCCCCTGCCTCTGACAGAGAGACATTTCTGAGGAGATTCTACAGTGAAACAGCAGCATTTGAAGGATATTTCCCCTCTCTGAGGTCAGGGAAAGGCTCTTTTCTTTGCCTTCCTCCAATCCCCCCTAAGTGGGCTTTGATGCGGCCTCGGACGGGCGAGCTCTGCTGGAACAAGATCCAGGCCTCGCTTTCCCCAGCGCTCAGGCTGATGGAGCTGTGAGGGTGCTGCCCTTCAAATGGCTCTTCCACTCCTTCTCTTCATTGGGCTGCCCTGCAAATGGGCTGCTGGGTCGTTCTTGGGGAGAAAAAAAAAAATAAAGCTCTTCTGCTGAAATTAGTTGATGGTCTTGTGCTTGATTCGGACAATGCCTTTATCCTCCTCTCCCAAGCATTCTCTGCTGCAAAAACGATCAGAGGGGAGGGAGGAGAGAGGGAGAAACACATATTTCAGTAACTCCAAGTTATTCTGAAGTTTGGCTTCAATTCCTTCCTAGGATCTGCAATATTTTAAAAATAAAAATGCACCACAAGACATGTTGTTGATAAACACATCATGCCAGAGACAAGCCACAGCAGCAGAACGAAGCAGTCTGAGGACTCAACAAGGCAGTGGGTTTGGAGGCCTGAAGAGTCTCACTAATGATCCATTTTCACCTCCCCTCATGCTATCATGGCTTTAGTGCTGTGGCTATTAAAGGAAATTAAAACACCTGACTTTACAATAAGAAAAATCCCATTCCCAGCAAACTCTTGAGGAAAAATATCCTGAAAACATCCAACACTGAGCATCCCTTGCCTGGCCCATTCCTGGGGTCTGAGTCAGAATCAAAACCCCAACAGTCCAAACATGCTGCACTCATCTTGGGCTTCATTACAGAACCACAGATCATGGAATGGTTTGGGTTGGAAAGGACCTTAAAAATAATTAAATTCTTTTCACTAGACCAGGTTTCCTGTGCCTGGAAATTTTCCAGGCCAGGTTGGACAGGGTTTGGAGCACCCTGGGATAATGGGAAGTGCCCCTGCCCATGGCAGGGGGTGGGATGAGATGATCTTTAAGGCCCCTTCCAACCCAAACCATTCTTCTTGCCTACAAAACCCATCAAACAAGTAAGGACTAATTAGGAGTCTCCTTGCATAAAATGGCAAGAAGGGATTTGGTAATTCTGAGGCTTTATGTCAGGAACAAACCCAAATTTAAACCTTGAAATCTTACAGGTGACCTCCAAACAGCTGATTCAGGTGTTTGAGCAACACTACAGAGCTTGGAAGTCCAGACTGCATTGTCACAGTCATGGAAATTAGGAAAAATTAACAACAAAGGGAATTAAAACCATGTCAGGTTTGGCTTCAACCAAATTCTCATATTTTTCCTAAAAATAACCTGGTAAACTGTGCTCTTCCACCCACTTCCTGCAAGGGTTAATAAGGGCTGCACTTAGACTGGATTTTAGGAAAAATGTCTTTCCCAAAAGGATTGTCCAGCCTGGCACAGGTGGCCACAGGGCAGGGGTGGAGTCCCCTTTCCTGGAGGGATTAAAAACCCTTTAAAATGTGGAGGTGGCACTTGGGGACATGGTCAGTGGTGGCTTTGGCAGTGCTGGGAATGCTTGGACTCCACGATCCTGGAGGTATTTTCCAACCATAACAATTCTGACTTTAAAGTTCTCCAAACAAACAGGTGGTGCCTGTGCTTGTGCCCACAAAATCCTCCAGAATCCGCAGAGGAGAAGAGGCTGATGGGATAAAAAGAGTCAGTTTTGTGCTCCTTGGGTGCATTTGCAAACAAAAATCTGTGGAAATTTCATCCATTACCAAAACCTCCAATCCATGGCACCCCCATGGAGACTTCTGGAAAGCTCAGGAAGGTTCCTCTACCAGGAAAACTCCTTTCTGCACAGGAATTGCAGACTCAATCCAAGCCATCTCTGGGCTGAATATTAACTTTATGTCCATTTAACACTGCATAAATTAACAGAGGAAATCCCCAAGGGATCTGAGAAGAAATGGGCTACTTTTGTTCAGTCCTAAGGAAAGAAATTGCAAATATTTGTTCATCATATCCATATTTCTGCCCACAAAATTTCACCTTCAGACAAACAGGGGTGTTCCAAGCCTTGCTTTGATTTTATCTGCATTTTGGGTTTTTTTACTGTTTTTCCTTGCCTTTTAAAATTTATGCATTAAAAAAAAATATTTTTTTATTTTTTATATAACCCCATGGAGGGAAGCTGGTTCATAATAAACTTCCTTCAATGAGGGCAGTGTTAAATGATGAGGTCTTTTTGTTGCATTTCAATTCGGTGTTTCCAGATACACAAATTCCATGTATTTTTCTCTTAGACTGGAAATTGGTATCAAGTAAAAATCCTGGAGGATGAGGCTAAAATCCTGGTTTTATTCTATTTAGAATGCATAATTAAGGACCCACTTGGTCCAACAAATGAAAATAGTGGTTGCAAGGCTGAAGAAACATTTTGTAGCCAAGCTGTCAGGCATTAGCAGCTGCTGGTATTTTTATTTTAAGTATTCTTAAAACTCACCTGCCTGCAGAGGCCTGAATCCTTCTGGAATTCAATGGTTTAACAGGAAATTATTGCACAGATTTGTTAAACCATACACTAGTTGTGTTTTTATGTAAGAATCAGAATTTCTTGTAACCCAGAAGGGGAAAAAATTGAGAAAAACACCCCTAAAATGTACATTTTGACAGCTATTGTCCATATCCATGGCTAAAAAACTAAGAAAAAGGATTAAAAAGCCATGGATGGTCTGGCTGGAGTTACTTCAGCATAAATAAATGCTAGACACAATCCAAATATCTTCTCCTTAATGGCTCCATTAGGTTAAGTTTTCCTCTCCATTACTGGCATTATCATTATAATAACATGCAAACATTAATAACAGGGTTTAATTTATCTCCCCAGCTTCTCATGACGTTGGGAAGAGATTTCAAGGGAAGATACAACAAAGTGTCAAACCCCTCTGAATTAACAACTCTCTGGGCTTTTCTAAAGAGGGGAGAAAAGGACAGATAGAGACATGAGATTACAGACAGCATGAGAAATAAGGAGCACACAGAAGAGAGGGGGAGATAATTATAAGCAAGATAGGAAAGAAAGAGGAGTCAATAAATTCAATTTATGAAAAGCACAGAGTGTGCTCAGCCCGAGCACAAGTGCCCCGACTCACCGCCAGGAAATCGGATTAGTTCACTTATTTGCTTTTCAATATCTTGCTCTATTCCCTCTAGCAAATTTTCTTCTTCCTTTGTTTCTTGTAGCCAGTGTCAGTTAACTTTTTCATTTCTGAATCTGCCATTTATCCCCCTCCTCTGGCTCCCAACCAAGCGCACAGGGAAGGTAATTTTGAAGTGATTTTATAGCAGCATTTAGGAATTATTTTGAAGTAACTGTCTGGACATGTGGGCAAACAGTGAGTAAAAATAATTACAATTACAGCTGCAGCACCTGGAGGATGGGCTGGAGTTCATTATGAAAAACAATTGCTCTTGCTTGCAAATATTTCCATCATAAAAGGCTTCTCCTTCTCTGTTATCATGAGAGAAACCTCTCTGAATTCTCATCTTGAAGCATGTGTGAAACAGAATAAGAAACATTTAGGAAACACTTTTAACTACTTGACAGGCTTGGATGAAGATCTTCAACAAAAAAAAAAAGGTGTTTAAAAGGGTTCAAAAACCTAATGCTCATATTTATGCAATTTGCTTTTCCTGCACCTTCTGAACATGAATTAATTCATCCCCATCAGAGTCTTCTGAAGAAATTCCTATCAGATACAAACTCGAGTTAGAGCTTAAACATGTCTAAGTAATTAATACTTCTTTTTTTTTTTCTGGTTACTTTAAAAAATAATTAAAAAAATTATACATACAATAAATTAGTGCTGCAAATGCTGCAGGGCCATGGGGGAATCCACTAGAGAATAAACCAAACCAGGGCTACAAGTGACAGAACAAGAGGAAACGGCCTCAAGTTGCACCAGAGGGGTTTAGGTTGGATATTGTGGAAGATTTCTGCACTCAAAGGCTTGTCCAGCCAGGGCAGGGCTGGAGTCCCCATTCCTGGGGGGATTCCAAAGCCCTGTGGAGGTGGCACTTGGGGACAGGGTCAGTGGTGGCCTTGGCAGGGCTGGGGAACAACTGGACTGGATGGGCTTAAGAATCTTAATGATTCTGTGATTCTTATGCTATTCTCTGGAGAATAACTAGGAAAAGAATCATTTTCCTAAAAAAGGAGATTGGAGGAGAAATGGAATCACAGAAAGGTTTGGGTTGGAAGGGACCTTAAAGCCCATCCAGTGCCACCCCAGCCACAGCAGGGACACCTCCCACCATGCCACGGTGCTCCAAGCTGGCCTTGGACACTTCCAGGGATGGCACAACATAAAGGACCATGAAGGATATAATAATAAACAACATCTAATAAACAATAAAGGATATACTAAAGGAAGTGAATTGGAAGGGACAGGGAGCTCTCAGTGACTGAGGAACAACGAGCAGAGTTAATTCCAGCAGATCTTTGGGAATACCAGCTCGAGGCTGCAGCATTTTAAAGCAAAAGGTCAGGGAGAAGGATCAGAGACAAAGTCTCAGGGATTTTCTGCCCAGGCAGAGTTAAGCCCAGGGAAGGTGATTACCATGATCAAACACCAGGTCTCCACTATCACGTAAAGATGGGTGTCCTCACGTGCTCAAATATTAACTCACAGATTTGGGCAGAAATAAAGATCAACAGAATCATCTAAGCACTTTTTACACATCCTGCATGTGAGCACCACATCTCCTGCTTTGTCTAAGAGCACAATTGAGGTCAATATATGCATTCCTGCATTTGAAAGATGCAAGCTGATGAAAAAGAGTAAAATTGAGAAATTGTAGCTTCTTTTAATTTAATGATTTACGTATTACTGTCATTTCCCTTCATGCTGCACTAATAAAGCATAAAATTTTTAATTGGCAGTGACATCCATATCCTACAAAACTGGAAGAGAGGAGGGCAAGAACAGGTAAAGGGCAGTTTTAGAGCTCTGCATAACACATGACAGAAGAAATCAAGAATTCCAAGTGGTCACCAATGTAGTTTGAGACATCCATGAGTTTCTCATATTTATGGCAAAGATCACCAGGTATTTTAATCCCCTTGTTTTACTGCTAAAACTGTAGACAACAGGAAACATCTGCCAACAGCAAGAGCTGCTACACTAAACAACAGCTGCCCAGGGGAAGAGATGGAAACCTGAGCATTTAAATCAACTCCGAGCGGTCTCCACAGAGCTCTGGGAGGTGCTCAGGCATGGAGGAAAGACTAATTGGAAATTCCTCTGCTCCTCATTCCATCCTTTTTCAGCGAGAACAGGTCCAGCTCACCTGTTTGGCATGATTGACACAGTGCAGGTACTGGCTGGCCAGGGCAGAGCAGCTCAGGGTCTCCTGGGCATGTTCCCGGTAGCACTGGAGGATTTTATCCTGCAGCTCCCCACAGATGGGCTGGGAATCATATCTCCTGTAGGAACAGAGAACAGCTTCAGGGTTTCCTTCTAAAAACATCTCAGGAAAGACAAAAAGCTTGAATTATTTTATTATTATTATTACTGTTATTATTATTATTGATTTGGTTTGGGTTGGAAGGGACAAAGAACATCCAGTACCACCCCCTGCCCTGGGCAGGAACACCTTTCACTACCCCAGGGTGCTCCATGCTCTGTCCAACCTGGCCTTGGACACTTCCAGGGGAAACAATTCTTCCCTGTGAGGGTGGTGAGGTCCTGGCACTGATTGCTCAGGGCTGCACTGATGCCTCAGGTTTCAGCTTTTCTATTTTTCACATTCTGAGCTGGTGTGTGGGTCTGAGCTTCACATGATGGGATGGTGAGCTCTGTGCACAGAGCAGGAGACAGAACAATTCCTGCTCCAGCTGGGACCGAGGACAAACGATCCAAATCTCAGCCCAGCAGCACAAACCCCGCGGGCTGGAGAGAGAAAAACCAGCAGGGTGGGACTGCCTGGGCTGGAGCTGGGATGGGACAATGAACTCCAAGGTGCCAATGGAGCAGAGCTGATCCCAGGGAGAGCCCCCGGGAGCGCTCGTGCATTTTGGGGCCGTTTTGGGTCATTGGGGTGCAGCCCTGGCTGGGCTCTGGTGCTGCCCGAGTGGATCCATGAGGAGATCCTTTCATAAATCCCTAATTTATTCTGTAGCTCTGTCCAGTCTCTGCTCTAGCTCAGCCTTCTCAAGGCATCATCCCCATTCCTGGAAGTGTCCAAGGCTGGGTTGGACGGAGCTTGGAGCACCCTGGGACAGTGGAAGGAGCCCCTGCCCATGGAAATGGGGTTGGAATTGGGTGATCCTCAAGGTCCCTCCCAACCCAACCCACTCTGTGATTCTGCCAACCCACTCTGTGATTCTGATTCTCATTTTGCTGATTGGACAAGGCAGATTTCCTGCAGCAGGGAAATGAAACACGAAGCACAGACGCTGCTCCTGTGGGGAATTGATTGCTTGACAACCACTGAAGACGTCGTGCTAAAATAAAGAGACTTTATTTTAAGTCACCTTGATTTTACAGTATGTACCTATATAAAACATCTCTTCCTCCTTTCATTCATTACCCTGAACCTGTAAAATCTAAACTAGAATTTAAATGCAGTCCCAGGTGCTTCCACACTTTATGATCTCCAAGTTCAAACTTCTGCAGACTCTTACGGAGGAGGATTTTCCCTTAATCCCCCCTCTGCTGAGATCAGCACGTGCTTCAAAGGCATGTCAGGCATCAGAATGTGCAACCACAAACTGCTGCACATGGAGGGGGGATGGCAAGGTCTGGGTTGGGACAGGGAACACAGAAACAGCAGGGATGTTCTCTGTAGACATCTCCCAGCAGTGATGATTTAGGTCCAGCTAAACCAGAGCTCGATTAAAATGCCCAAACCCCTGGTATGAATTGATACATCAATACAAGAGAGCCTGAATTAACTAAAAATACCCACAGTAAACCTTGCTGTGCCTTTATTCACAGGTGATTTTAAAGTGAACTCTTATATACAGGTGAAGAGAGAAAGGAATGGGCTGCTCTAGCATCACAGCATAAATTCTGTCAATGCACATAAAGCCATTTCAACGGGGGAACTCCCTAACCCGTGACACAGAGCTTTTGAATTGTGTGGGTTTTTCCCAGAGTCACGCCATCTGTGGCCAAAATCCAGGTATTATTCCTCATTTGAATGTTCCAAAGGGTTCTGTACATTGCTAACCCTATGGGAGCCCTGTGAGACACATCGTCTCCTGCCCCTCAGTGATTTGTTTTCACACTCTGACTTTCCCCCCACCATTTCAGGGGGGATTTTTGAAAACCTGCTCTCAGCTCTGTCCTTGTGAGAACAAGGCCACTTCCTTCCAACCAACCAAGTCCATTTCTTGCATTAATCTGAAGGTGAGCACTGTCTCTGTATTGATCAGCTGTGCTTGTTCCACTCCTCTGATGCTCTGCTGGCACTTTTGGGAAAGCACTAAATGAAATTACTGCCTGGCATTAGAGGGCCATAAACCACAGGGCTGCAGGATCTCCTGTTGGGAAAGGAGGTTCCAATGTGCCTTATGGGAACCCTTCCAAAGGGTTTCCCATTGATTTCTGGACTCACAGGAGTCCAGATGGATGGTCAGAAACAACAGCAAGGAAACTCCTCCAAAAGCGAATGAAATATCTCCCTAACAGAGAATCTCCTGAAGCTGCTATGATTACATCATTTAATACTTAAATGGGATATTGGGAAGGAATTCCTGGCTGGGATGGAATTCCCAGAGAAGCTGTGGCAGCCCCTGGATCCCTGGAAGTGCCCAAGGACAGGTTGGACGAGGCTTGGAGCAGCCTGGGATGGTGGGAGGTGTCCCTGTCATGGCAGGGGTGGCACTGGAGGGGCTTTAAGGTCCCTTCCAACCCAAACCATTCTGTGGTTCCATGAGTAAAGGTCATTTTAGGGAAGTATTTATGGGTCTGTGGGGTTTGACTGAGGGAATAGATCGTAAGAAAACAGAAATAGTGCAAACCCAGCAATTATGTGGAATCTATTGGGAAAATGTGGAGGTTTTAAATGCCTGAGTAGATAAAGCAACCTGGTCTGGTACCAGGCAGGGGCAGGAGATCCTTGGAGCAGGAGGGCCCTGAACTATCCCACGTCCTGAGAGCGATCTGTATTTTGGGACATGTGGCAGGAAAAGTGTCACCAGAGTATCACGGAGTGGTTTGGGTCAGAAGGGACCTGAAAGCCCATCCAGTGCCCCCCCTGCCTTGGACAGGGACACCTTCCAAACCCCAGTCCAACCACCCCCCACAGCCAGGAATTCCTTCCCAATATCCCATCTAAATCCCCCCCTCCTTCAGTTTGAATCTTTCGCCCCTTGTCCTATCACGATCTGCTCCTGTAAAATAAAAAAGATTGTGTCCTACACTATATTTAATTAATTAATTAATTGCTCAGGGATTTCACAGCTAAACTGAAGGAAAACCACAAACCATGGAAGTGCAGCAGGAATGCCAGGGGATGCTGACTGATCTCCAGCTCCAGTGCAACTCCAGAACCCCTGAAAGAACCAACACACCCAAAATCTCCAACGCTTTTCTCAGCACAAGTCAATCTGTGCCACATGGCACGCGAGGAACAGCGTGGTTTTATTAAGTTTGCAATTCCTTGATCTGCTTTCCCTTCTCCAGCTGCTCCTGAAGCACCTCCCATGCCAGAATAATCTTTCAGTGCTGGAATAAACCTCTGAGGGAGCCGTGCGCCCACCTTTTCCAGAGAGCTGATGCATCACAACCTCATAAAGGTAATAGGATGAAAACACAAAAGGAAACGAGAGAGAGGCAGTCTTAAAAAGAAATATTCTATGCTAAAGCATGAAAAGAAAATTTAATGAAGGGAACTTTGTACTCATCTGGGCTCTCTCAAAGAGCATAGCTTATTGTGCTCCTGGGGGCTTGGGGAGAGGAGCCCCTTCATGGCATTCAAACAAAATGTCTACTAAAGAGGAAATTTGAAATCACCACGGTGAGCTTTGCGAGTTTCGTGCTAAAACTGACACTCTCACTGAAGGAATCTGAATGGCTGATGAGTTTCCAGCTGTGCAGGTATCTGGTATAATCCCCCCCCCCACCCCAGATCAGGACTTCAGGCAATTGTCATAAAATATGGGGAAAAAAACAGCAACAAAAAAGGAGAGCATGAGATAAAAATAGTGCCATGAGATGGGCAGGAGTACCCAGGGCTTAATTTAAATCCTCATTAAAGTGCTGACACCTATGAAAGGCAGGTGATTTTATTTGTGTAACCCTTGGCCACTCCTGTACTGAATTAAACAGACCAGTCTGATGCTCTGTGTCCGAGCAGCACAGCACAGCCCAGCCCGCAGCTCTTCAGGATCAAATCTGGCTGTGCCTCCTCCACAGAGCAGCTCAGCACATCCAAACCACAAACTGGGGGTGGTTCCCTGCATGGGGCTGTGCTGGGGAAGTCTTCACTTGAAATCAAAACCCTACAGATGAACGTGATTCCAGTGAGCCCCAGAGCAGCAGCACAGGAGGGTGATGGAGAGGAGGTTCTGACCTGTTTTATTTACTCCTACTGATGGGGGAGAGGAGCCACGCTGTGACCAGAGCTGGCAGAATGCAAAATAAACAACAAAACAAGGAAGGTGTTTCTTTTCTCAGTGTTCTCAGAATAAACACGAAGGTAAGGAAGAACAAATGGACGCAAACAAATGGTGAAACAAAGGAAACTGAGGCAATCCACACCCTCGAGGTGGGCAGCCCGTGAAGTGTGTAACAGCTGAATTGTTTTCAGGTGCTTTATGAAGAGCCAAGAGGGGTTTCGGAAGGATTTGTGGGAATTTAATTAATTAACATTGTCTGTGTCCAGCAGAAATTCCTTCTGAGAAAGAGCAAAACGTGTTTCATGGAATCATGGCATGGTTTGGGTTGGAAGGGACCTTAAAGCTCACCCAGTGCCACCCCTGCCATGGTAGGGACACCTCCCATTGTCCCAGGCTGCCCCAAACCCTGTCCAACCTGGCCTTGGACACTCCCAGGGATCCAGAAGCAGCCACAGCTTCTCTGGGAATTCCATCCCAGCCAGGAATTCCTTCCCAATATCCCACTGGGGGCAGTTTGGAAAGGGGATGAGGGAGGGGTGAAGATGGAGTCACAAATGCTTCAGGGAGAAGTCAGTAGGGAACTGGAAATGGCAGGGAAGCAGAAATGGGACAGGCAGGGCTGGGAAAGTGAAGATGTGTGGTTTTCCTGGAGAACACTGATGAGGAAGCCAGCAGCAGGATGAAAGGGGATGATGTGAATTTGGGGTAGGAAAATCTGCTTTCACCAGACACAGTCAGGGCAACATTCTAATTCTTTTGGCCAAGAGGAAAATAAAAAAAAAAGTAAAATAAAGGTTGGTAGCCTGATCAGAGATGGATTTAGCTGAGCAGATGGACAGGACAGGCCACAGTGGAGGGATTCAGCAAGAGAAACGTGAGCCCAGCTCAGGAGACCCTGAGGGAAGGGCAGCTCCAAGCTGAAGTGTGGAGGACACCTCTGGAACAGCAGCAAGGCACTTGTGCTCTCCATCACCACCCAAAAAGGTGCTGGTGAGAGGATTCTTCTTTTTTTAACATTACCTCACCCAAAAAGCCTCCCCCAGCAGCATCGCTGCCGAGAGAATCCACAGGACGGGTTTGTAGCACAGAAAATAATTCTAAGGCAGAACCCAGGGGAAAAAAAAAAGACAAAAGGGCATATGGTAATGAAGGTCCTCATTGCTGCACCATTATTTTTAGTTTTTACATTAATTTACTCTTTATATCAAACTATTTTTAAAGATTGTTTTCGCACATGCAGTAGGTGATGACGCGAAGGCGCGTTACGGAACGTGTGAGGCACAAACCAAATGGTTCCGTTCTCCTGCGTGTGCTTTGGAAGGAAGAACACAGATCTGATTGCTGAATATCTACAAATGCTGGTCCCTAATCAAGCTGTGCCCACACAGAGCCCTCACAATCACTGCGTGGGAAGTGCTGCCAGCAAAAGATCAAGTACTGCCGAGTTGATTCTTGCTTTTATTTACACTCGGATGCAGAGTGTGACTTCTCCAAAAGGTGTAAAAGAAAGAATTTTCCTAATGAATCTCTGCTGAAATGCTGGAAGAGAACCACCGTGGTTTCTGCTTTGCAATTGAGAATGTAAAAATCTACAGAGTAATGCTAATAAATGACTACAAGATTGGAATACAGCTTACTCTACCTTTTGTGCACTTATAATCAAGTCCAGTGTTAATCTTCCCTGTGTTATTTTTATAGCCTTTCTCCAAAAACCCCAGCACCCCCAAAGCCCCAGGCAAATGTTTGTCATCCTCTCATTTATTTCACCTCTTACCCAGCCTTGTTAAAAGCAAATAAAGATCTACTTCAAACATTCTGACCTTTGGAACTGGGAAGGGAACCGGAATTGGGAAGAGCTTTAAGGTTCCTACCAACCCAAACCAATCCAGGACTGAGCAATTCCACATTTGCACATGGAAAGTTATGCACATCCTTAAAGCCTTTCTTGGGCAAGGACTGAAGAGGAAGACAACAGGATGAAGATCAGGAAAAATATCTTGGTTGTGAATCTTAATTAGTTGGATGAACAAACTTCAGGCCCTCGGACACCACATGAGGACAACTGCAAGAGCTGGATCTCAATTATCAATGACTTACAGGATGAAATCATCAATAGATTACAGGATAGAGGCAGCCAGACAGGTTTCCTAGCATTGGGTTTACAATGACAAAAAACCAAAAAATCCAAACCTTTTCCAAAGAACAGCTAATGAAAAGCTGGGAGTCACTGTCAGAGCATACTGGGGTTATCAAAAGCACATTTAGGTACAAAAATAATTCTACAGGAAGGTGTGAGGTACCCAGCAAGAGATAAAAAGCAAGATCTGCCTCAGAAAAGCCCCACACCACCACTTGTTTAAGGCAAAATGAACACTTCCCTTATTTTTACAGTATTCCCTAAAAACCCACTCCCAGCTCAGGAGACTCTGATCTGACCTGCTGTGGTTGCCTAAATTCCAAATATCTTGAGGAGCAAGCTATCAAATAAAGACAGGATTCCCATCCACTCTGACAGACAAAATGAGTTTGAATATTTCATTTAAACTGATATGAAGCGATTTGCATGATCCCAAACCACTATTTGTTTATAAAATTCCCCTCCCCTCAAAAAACCCTCTTCAAATCCAAAGCATGCCACCATTAATGCACAAATGTACCTCTCCCACAGCTGGTTCCTGCAGCTGCAAAGGGAGCAGCATGTTGGAATTACCCAAATTTAGGATGCACTTTTCTTTTTAGCTTAAGGGACAGTTTTTAGTGAATAGCAGGATGCTAAAATAAACAATCACATGGATGGCAATGACACAAATTCCTTCTAACAGGGGCATGGATGCTACTACAAAGTAGGAAAGAGAATTTAGCAAGTGCAGGCTTTAATTAGAAGGAACTCAAGGAGGAGCAGTTTTAATTCTGTGGAATATTTTGTAGTACCTAAATGTTATATATAGAAATATCCAGAGAAGTACTTCTTGGCCTTGCACAGATCAAACCCAGCTCCTAATTGGGAGAAATTCAGAGCCAAAGAATGATCCCAGATGTAGCCAAGCCTGTCCCACCACTGCTGAGGACAAATTCCAAACCCTTCCCAACTCCAGAGTCCCATCAGCTCAGTGTGGATGGAGCCAACCCCTCCAATTCCATGATCAGCAAACCAACATTTGCATCCAAACCTCATCATGTACACCCAGACCACAGACTAATTTTAGAGCCTGCATGTGGTATCACTTGAGCTCAGCCTTACTCACCCAAAAAAGAATTATTTAATGAAGACTGGCAAGATTCCACTTGGCTGTTCAGGAGAACACAAGTCAAGGATCATCACTGCAAACAGCACCATGTGCTAGAATTCCTTACTATTTACTCCTAAAAAGGAATTTGGAGGGGGTTTCTGAAGGTTTAGGGAAGCAGAGGAATCAAAGCTCTCCTCAGCTCCAGCTCGTGGAAAGGCAGATCCAGGCTCTGGGAGACTGATGTTTTTCTGATATTTCTCATAGAAGTGGCTGGTGCCAGTTGCAGGACAAGTTGGATATATTAACTACTATTACTTGATAGATTAAACCTCAATATTTCTAATTTTTAAAGGAAAAAATAATTCTGTAACAGTTTGAAACCTCCTTCTGTATGAAGGTGGCAAAAAAGACAGCGTTTCATCCACTTAAATGATCCATTTTGATGCCCATCCCTACATTAAATTTCCCACAATAACTTTACATCACTGTGTGTGTAAAGCACACAGACACACAAAAAAATACAGACAGATCCAAATGAGCAGCATAAACCAAACCCAGGACAGCAAAGCACATTGTGGATTTATTACTGCCACTTATTTCCTGAGAGCTACAACTCACTGCAGGCTTTGTAAGGACTCAAGATCACACCATCATCCCCAAACCCTGGTGATAAAATCTTCACTGAGCCTCACACTAAAAAAAAAACCAACCAGTTTTGCCTTTCTAAAGGTGCTAAATAATATGTTCTAACAAGCAGGCACTTCTCTCTAGCAGAGGTCAACTACAGCACTCAACACACAGCACCACAAGACACTAACTCGTGGCACATTATTATCCAAATATTACTCTCCAGAGCAATATATATTTAACTGTTCTCTTCAGCTATAAAAGGCCCCAAACCCCTGTTAACTGACCACAAAAATAAAAGATATTATGGGCAGAAGCAGCATCCAGAAAAAGCAATCACCAGTTAAACACTTCAAGCCTCGCCGCTCGCGTGGGTGACGATTACTCGAGGGAACTGAAGGTTGTAATCTTAGGAGAAAACAGAATAAATGACAATTTTTCATTTGGGCATGAAGTTATTTAAGAAAACAGGCTTGGATTCACTCTGCTAAGTCACAAAGGCCACGTGTGATTCTACAAATCTTGGATTGGGATGAGGCTGAGCCACTCTTTTCATGAAACAGAATCAGCTGGGCTGCAGCAACAATCAAATGCCATCAACTCCAACAAAGAGCAATAATCCCACTGAGAAGGTGTTTTTTTTTCCTCTTTTTTTAAAAACTTTTGCTGTTGTGTTTTTCTACACAATGATGTTATTGATGTATTGTAGATGTTTTGGAGTTTTACTTTTTTTTTTTAGTGTGGTTTGGATTAGTTTATGGTAGATGGTAGGATTGTGCTTTTGTTTTTGGAGTAGTTGGCTTTAGGTGTACTATATATTCTTTTAGGGGAAAGCAAACTGTATTTTGTTGTTAAAGGAATGGAGAAAAATGTGTTGGTAATGTAAATAGGGGTATATTATTTTGTTGTTCTGTGTTCTAGTTTGCACTGGAGTTTTAACATGTTTGGTACAGTAGTGTTTAGTGGCGGAGTTATTTTACTTAAGGTATGATAGTTCATAGTTAATATTTTTAAAATAATAATAATTTTAATAATAAATTTATTTTTAATAATAAAAATAAAACAGTACTGTTTGATATCGTACTGTTTGGTATAGTATTGTTTAATGGTACAGTTATTTTATTTACGGTATGATACTTTATAGTTAATCTTTATTTTTAATAATAAATTTATTTTAATAATAAAAACAAAATAATAAAATTAATTTGTAAGAATAAATAATAGATTAATAATAAATGTTCGATGTGTTACAGAAGCATGAAAACAGAATGCCCACAACATTCTTTGTGGCACCTGAGGAAGAAAAATGTTCCTCCCACCAGGACCAGGTCAGGAACTGGAGCTGGAGGGGTGAGCTGTAAATGACAACACTCACTTTTTTTTTTTTTATTATTCTCATTATTTAAATTATTTTTCAAGTTTTGAAGTAATTTTTCACTGCCTGATGTTGAGTGTTTCCCTCAGAGTGTTGTAAAACACGATAACAAAGATGCTCCTGGGGCTGGAGCCAGGCTGGGAGAGCTGGGGGTGCTCACCTGGAGAGGGGAAGGATCCAGGAGAGCTTCCAGCACATTCCAGGGGCTCCAGGAGAGCTGCAGAGGGACTGGGGACAAGGCCTGCAGGGACAGGAGCCAGGGAATGGCTCCCACTGCCCGAGGGCAGCCATGGATGGGATCTTGGGAATGAGGAATTCCTGGCTGGGCTGGGATTGCCAGAGCAGCTGGGGCTGCCCCTGGATCCCTGGGATGCCCCAGGCCAGGCTGGACACTGGGCTGGAGCAGCCTGGGACAGTGGGAGGTGTCCCTGCCGTGGCTCTGGATGTTCTGGAATGTCTCTTCCAACCCAAACCATCCCCTGGATCTGTGAGGGCACCAGCAGAGCAGTCTGAGGCACAAGACAGAATCCTGATGGAAACCTCAGCGCCAGCTCACAAAAACCTTTCAAAAGTCTCTCTTCACCCCCTCCACATGCTGGCAGCATTAATTAAGACACTGGCTTATTTAACAGAACTTCACTCTGCTCTAAGGAAGTCATTCTTGTGTTTTATAACCTCAGCACAAATGATTTTCAAGCTCCTGTTTCTTTTTGCAAGGCCTTCAGGTAGTTTGGTAAAGGGATGCTTTTAAGTCAAAGCAGCTCAAGTTTGACAAACTTTAGATTAACCACTCACATTTTTCCCAGTTAGGTCGTGCCCCTTGATTTCAATTGGTTCTCACTCAAGTTTTCTGCTAATTGCTGCTGAGTGAAGAATTCATCTTGCTACTGCTGAGGCTCATCTTGTTACAAAGGATGGTGCCAGGTGGAGAGAAGGAAAATAGTTCTGAAACCTGGCGATCTCTGCCATCATGCTGGGATTTTTGGGTTTGTTTTCAAGGGGCTTAAATGCAACAATCTCAGAGAACAGTCATAATTTAGGGGAAAATGAATCAAGTGATGGGAATTGTAAGAGAAACAGCATTTTTTTTACCACAGACCTTTCCTCCTCCTCCTCCTCCCGGCATCATTTGCACAAGCAGGTATAATTTCAGTGATCTCTTTCATTCCATACAAACAAAAAAGGCCTTTTTTGGGGCTGCTGCCACTAGAAACCAGCAGGATTTTCTCACCTTCATCCCACTCCATGGGAAAGGTGAGTCCACTTAAAAGCTGAGTCGGGAATAACTGCAAAACCCCCCCCAAAAGGTACAGGGAGTTCATAGAGACAATAATGAAGATAATTACAGTTAGTTATTGTTTGCTCTACTCACAACCCTACTTTATAATGCTCCTGCCAGCAGAGCTGCTTTATGGGATGTCTTTTTCATGAGCAACCTTTTCATAAATCAAAACCTCACAGCAAAATCAGGCAGTTTCTCCTGCAGCCTGTTTGAAAATAAAAGTTAACACCGAGCCCTGGCTGTTATCAATCTTCATAAATGTGTCCATGATACAGCAAATCTGTTCCATATTACCCCAGCTCTGCTCCTAATGCATGCACAGGAGCAAACCCAGGGGCTTAATGGAGCTCCTAAATGGCTTGGAAGTGGGAGCCACGCTAAGTGGCAAGGGAAGTTTGAAAGGAAAAACTGCTTTTCTCATTTCTTTCCATGCAGGATGAAATTATTCCCCTTCTAGCTTGAAAAATGTGTATTGTGCTACAAGGGGAATTTTCACCCACAAAATAGAGACCCCCCAGGAAAATGTGGATCGTGTTCAAGGAACTGCAGTAAGAAAGGGAAATGATCAGGATTTCAGTCATTCCTTTTAGCACAGATCTGTGGGACTGAGGGGTTTTATATTCAAGCACTGAACTGAAAATCTGACAGAATTAATAAACTTATTGTAGTGGCACCCACACCCCTTATAGGAGGAGAAGAGGGACCTGATCTGTATTAATTTGTATTTTCCAGGGCCTGCAGGGGCTCCAGGAGAGCTGCAGAGGGACTGGGGACAAGGCCTGCAGGGACAGGAGCCAGGGAATGGCTCCCACTGCCAGAGGGCAGCCATGGATGGGATCTTGGGAATGAGGAATTCCTGGCTGGGCTGGGATTGCCAGAGCAGCTGGGGCTGCCCCTGGATCCCTGGGATGTCCCAGGAAAGGCTGGAGCAGCCTGGGACAGTGGGAGGTGTCCCTGCCATGGCAGGGGTGGCACTGGAGGGGCTTTGAGGTCCCTTCCCACCCAGACAATTCTGTGATCCTGTGATTTAACCACTTTAAAGAAACCTAAATAATCATTTCACAAATCTTATTTTCGGAGTCTGACAGCCCTTTGCAAGCACCCCCATGTTTGAAATTATTTCCCCAAATATTTACTGCCTACTTTGCCTTTAAACTGTGATTTCCCTCAGGTGCAGTCCAAACAGAATGGCTGTGGTGTATTTTTTTTCCCTGATTTTTCAACACTACTGGAAAGGAGATTAAAAAAAAGGAGGGGAACCACATGCCAACTAGTAACAGAGATAATTTGTAATTCATTCTTCACCCTCTACGCAGGAACAGGTGAATTCTTCTTAAAAAAAATCCCACCAGCAGCTCTGGGAAACATTCTCCCCTCCCCAAAGGGAGGTCTGTGCTGGAGGCTCCCAAGGGAGATTTGTAGAATTTGATCCTACAGATGGCTTGGCCTCATTAAAAACATCCTTAGGAAAGGTATTTGTAAATCTCAGTCACAAAAGATTAGGAAATACAGAACAAATTAATAATAAAAAGGAGCTGCTGTGGGGTTTTAACCTCCCAGCTTTAATGCTGTAATTGGGAAATCTGCGACTCTTGTTCAGAGGAAATCCCAACAAAGGATAAGGCATTAAAACAAGAGGCTTTATTCCTTGTTGGGAATAAACCTGGGGAGGGAGGAGGCAGCCAGATGTGCCCTGGAATGCCAAACACACCAGGAGGAGCTGCTCATTCCTCAGGAGCAGCTCCCAACCCACAGCCAGAGCAGGGATTGTCCCCAGTGAGGGCATCCAGGAATTCTCCCAGCACTGTGCTGATTCCCAGCACAAATATTGATAAACAAATAAAGGATTTCTTAATTCCCAAAGGAGAATCAGAACCAATCCCACTGGGGGCCATGGAGGTTGAGGGCAGAGTTTCACTTGCTTCTTTCACAGGGAAGTCTTTCAAATGACTTTGTCTTTCTCTGTAAGCAGAAAATGCTCTAAAATGGAGATGCAGAAAATGGAGAAAATGCAGAAAATGGAGAAAAGCAGCAGTGGCTGAACATATTTCTCTTTCCAACCCATCCACCCTGAACAGGAAAAGGACTTTCTGAATAGGGAAAGGACCTGCAGATGATAAAATCACAGAGTGCTTCAGCTTGGAAAACACCTTAAAAATCATCAAGTTCATCCAGTTCCACCTCCCCTCCCACAGGCAAAATTTCCCACAGAGTCAGCCCACAGTATCCTACACAGTTATCCCACTCCATCCTCCTCAGTTATCCCTCTCTGTCCTACACAGTCATCCCCCCACAACAATATCCTACAAAAATTATCCTGTTTTACCTGTCCCCCCTCCCAGAAAATCTTTTATTTTATGTATTAATACATGTATTAAAAAAAAAGAAATCCTACTCCTGACTCGGTGCTTTACAAACATTAATTTTAAGATTGTTTTCTCCATTGCAGAGAGTAAAGGATCTCACTGTGGGAAAAGCTGGGGATAGCCTGAGGGGAGATTTAATTAATGTATCCATGATTTCTATAAGGGGGAAATAAAAAAAAGATTATGCCAAAGATGGAAAGAACTGACTTGCTCTCTTTATTAATGTGCTAACTGAATTTTGAATAATGGATTTTAAAAGTTAATGTAACTCTCAAAAAACACCATCAGAGCTTCAATTCTGCTTCCTGACCAAACAAGCAGGTTTAAATTTCACACCAGAGCTCAGAGATTTCAATGAAAACACATCCCCATGCACAGATTCTCTGTGAAAGACAAACACAGATATTCCACCAGGCTCCCAGTTGGCTCTGAAGGGATCTGCATCCAGCTCCAAATGCACAATCCATGTTTTACCCAGCCCTGAGGAGAACCCTCGCTCCTAATGGACTGCACTGATCAAAGAAACGAAGTTAAATACCTGAGTGGCTGCAGGGAAACCCAAAGTTGTCACAGCTGAAGTGACAGTCACAGGTAAACACAAAGTGGCTTTAGGGAATTCTGACATTCCAAAGGATCACTGGAGAACAGCCAAAGGATTCTTTTATTTGTTTATAGGTGCAGAGCAACTGAGACAGAGGAGCTGCTGCTCACCAAAGTCCCCTCTTTAAACTGGATCTGGGAGGTTTTTAATGTCTTGTACAAAGCAGCAGAAAGTCCAAGAGATTTCTTGAGTGAGCTCTGCTCCTGCAGCCCCCTCAGGTGAATCCAAGCCCTGACTGAAAGAACTGAGCAAAGAAAAGAGTTCATTCAAAAGGAACAGGGTTTGGGATGTGCAGGATAAACAAGAGGCTGGGAAGATTTCTTGAAGTCTCTTTAGCAGTGTCTCTTCCCACCTGAAGCAGCTCTGTGCACTCAGAACCTGGGCTGCTTTCAAGCTAGGAGGGGTGACAGCATCACTTCCATGCCTGAAAACTGCACCTCTGCTTGGCTGGTGGAGTGAAATGTGTTTGAGATCACCTTGAAGCACTTCAAAACCCTCTCCTGGTGGCAGCACAGCTGTGTGTGAGGAGGTGCAAGAGCAGAAAGAGAAATGAGACCTTCGGGTGCCTCTGTTGCTAAGAAAAGCTGAGTGGCTGAGCTGAGCTGTGGTATTTAATTCTTTAATTCCCAGCATCACTTACAAACAGCCCACACCTCTCCTGTTGGAATGCAGAGAGATGAATGCAGGGGTTGAATTAAAACCTTTAGAGAAATTAAGGTATATTAAGCCACACAGATATGAAGTAGAAGTGTAGGTTTAAGTAAGTTGATGTGTAAGTTATAATTTTCAGTAAGTAGAAATATATTTTAAGTGCCTTAAGAAACTGTGCTAACTAGTCAAGGCCCTAAAGCCTAGTTTAAAAGTTCTTAAAGTAATTTAGCTCCAAACATAACAAAAACATAGCAGAACCTTGCCACTAGAATAAATAGAATTATTCACATGAACAGATAAAATTACATGTGCAAATAGGTAGAACTATTCATGTAAACAGATAAACTTATATAAGTAAATTTTAAGTAAGAAAACAGTATATTTGTGTAAATAGATAATATATACATGGTTTTTTAGGTAAGAACTAACACTACTTTTGTACTACTCTCACAGATTACAATCAAGTTTAGACTGGCTCAGAAAGAATATTTTAGAATTGTGTTTTTAGCTGATTGGATGTTTTATGAATAAAAAAAAGCCCCACAGTGGGATGCTAAGATCATCACCATCAACAATGACCACCACAGCATCAACTCATCAACAACCACAAGGAGAAGGAGAAGGAGGAGAAGGAGAAGGAGAAGGAGGAGGAGGAGGAGGAGGAGAAGGAGAAGGAGAAGGAGAAGGAGGAGAAGGAGAAGGAGAAGGAGGAGGAGGAGAAGGAGAAGGAGAAGGAGAAGGAGAAGGAGAAGGAGAAGGAGAAGGAGAAGGAGAAGGAGAAGGAGAAGGAGAAGGAGAAGGAGAAGGAGAAGGAGAAGGAGAAGGAGAAGGAGAAGGAGAAAGCAGCTGCTCCAGCCTGGGACTCGATGCCAGAAAGCTTTAGCAGGGACTGTTGGGAAGGATGGAAGCTTGACAAGAAAGTTTCACAGATTGGTGTGCTTGGCAGAAAGGTCTCTGAGTGTAGAATTTGAGAATGAAATAGAGATGGAAGCGAGTTTTCACCTAGAAGAATAATAGGTGTGTAAATTGAGGATTGCTGAGCCAGTCGTGCTGGACAAGTAAGAAGGCAAAGATTAGGTCGTGTTGGAAGAGCTTTTATGACTTAGAGCACAGGATAAGCTGACCACAAACAAAAAGATGTTTTTACCAAGCAGAAAGATACCACAGGCAAGCAAGACATGCCGATGTGGCAAGTAGAAAAAAGTTTAATTATCTGGCTGGTTAATTTTCATTCACTTCAGAATACCAAAGTTAGCAGTTGTGTCATCTCGGTTTTGATCAATTTTCCTGGTTCCATCTGTGCAATTTGGAAATATCTGGTGATTCTTGGGTGCAGGTTTGTTATCACCAAGCAGGTATTTGCCATTTCCACTGTGGCTTGTTCATTCTTTGAAGGGTGCACTCTGAGATCACAAAGAAGAATTTTCCACTGCAAGAACACTGAGAAAGAACTTTCAGTTCCCCTGTAACTGATGTGATTGGACAGCCCTGACCACACAGTGGCAATGACAGCAGCTGTGACAGGCTGTAGGGAGCAGTAAAGGGATGGATTGGCTGAAAATGTATTAACATGCCCAGCAAAAAGGGGATGACTGTGTAGGACAGAGAGGGATACCTGAGGAGGATGGAGTGGGATAACTGTGTAGGATACTGTGGGCTAACTCTGTGGGAAATTTTGCCTGTGGGAGGGGAGGTGGAATTGGATGAACTTGATGATTTTTAAGGTGTTTTCCAAGCTGAAGCACTCTGTGATTTTATCATCTGCAGGTCCTTTCCCTATTCAGAAAGTCCTTTTCCTGCTCAGGGTGGATGGGTTGGAAAGAGAAATATGTTCAGCCACTGCTGCTTTTCTCCATTTTCTGCATCTCCATTTTCGAGCATTTTCTGCTTACAGAGAAACACAAAGTAATTTGAAAGACTTCCCTGTGAAAGAAGCAAGTGAAACTCTGCCCTCACACATCATGCAAAGGAAGCAAAACTCAGGGGTCTGCAGGTTCCCTGCCGCTGGAGCTGAGAGCTGTAGGGGTGGCTCTGTCACCCAGGACTGCTGTGACATCTTGGGTACAATAATCTGCATTATAACCTCAAGTCCCACATCTCTCCTCTCGGGCTCTTACTCTGGACTTTAACACCCTGAACTCTCTGCCTTTGAGACTGATGTATTCATGCAATAAACAACTTTATAGCAAGCCACAACCCCTCGTGGCTCTTTGAAGACTCCAAACCCAGCAACACCTCGACACTCTCTAAGGGATGTCAGGAGGAACTTGGGACCATCATCTCCAGGCAGAACATGACAAAAAAAATCAAGGATACCACCAGCAACAGCATCATCAGGGCAAGCAACCCTGCAGTGATTCTCTTCCTGACCAAGCACCACCTATGTCTGCTGTATTTGTAAGAGAAAACATTAATTCAGGAGGTTTCTGTGCAGAGCTCACTGCCCTTGGCTAAACAAAAAAAAAGCTGAACTAAAGGTACAAAGCCTGAAGGATTTTTTTTTTTTTGTAGCTTCCTATTTTCTGTTATTGACAAAACAGCATGTGGTATTTCATAAAGAACTGGTAATTTGTAGTTTTAACTTCAGGTTTTAAAAGCAGCTACTTTTAATTCAGGGCCAGGCTGGGGCAATTTGGTCTAGGGAAGGTGTCCCTGCCCATGGCAGGGGGTGGAATGGGATGAGCTTTAAGGTCCCTTCAACCCAAACCATTTTGGGAATCAATGATGTTATTTAAGGTACAGACTGGAAGTCTGGGTGTGCACAAGGAGAACTAAAGCACAAATTCTTTGCCTGGCTCTCTGCAACACAGATTTCTATGTTACAGAGGTATGAGAGCATGATGGTGACTGAAAATATTTGCATGAAGAAACTATCAATATTTCTAATTTACAGGCAGAGCAAGAACCCTTCAAAAGTCACCATATGTGCCCCAACATCAGAAGGGTAACGAGGACAGGGAAATAAAGCCACACTTCCCTGGACTCGGTCCAAAGTCATCAATAAAAAGCTGATTTTCTCTCTACCCTGCTTTTTTTTCCCCTTGGTGTCCAGAGAATTGGCACCACTGCTTTGTGAGACAATTATATCTGAATATCCAAGTGTTGCTGTTATTAATTTACTGTGGTTTCATTATGCTCCTCCTCAGCTTCACAGCTCACAACAACACAGGAAATACTGTGAATATTTCAAATATTCACAGCTGAGGATCAAACAGAGCTTCATGGGGGAGGTGCCCATGGCAAGGGGTGGAACTGGATGATCCTTAAAGTCCTTCCCAGCCTAAACCACCCTGTGATTTTCTGATGGCAACAATGCCTTAAATTTTATTTTCAGTAAACATTAACAATTTGGGCTTTGTGATAGAGAAATCCTAATTAAAGGGAGATATGGAATTGATGATTTGTCATTTATTCCCATTCATTCTATGGGAATTCATGGAGAGAGTCACGTCCAAAGGATTGATAAGAAAGGAATAAAACCCCCCAAAATCTGTGATTCGGAATAAACACCCAACACTTCCAGCTGCATCCTTTGGCTTACAACTGTCACTGTCCAAGCAAACTTTGGGGAATTAATTCCATTATTGGGGAAAACCTCACCCCAAACTGATCACTCAGTCCCCCAGGAGGACTTGGGGTTTCCATCAGTCTGGAAATTAAGTTTTCCAAAAAATCCCAGCAGCAAGAAGCAATTCCATGCTGTCCACGAGAGCAGCGGAGCAGGAGAGGAATGGCAGAATTGTCAGGAAAAAGCACAGCTATGAATTCTAAATACACCACCAGAAATCAAAACCCACTGAAGATAAAAACATTTATTTTAGGCTGCCTTTGCCCTCTCTGCTTCTTAAATGAATAATGAAGATGTCACTTGGCTCGAGACACCACGGGGGAATAAAATGTCACCGCTGCAGCTGCCGAATTTCCCACTCCCAGCCCTCCAAATTAAGGGCAAAAACCCACAAAACAAAGGGAGAATTTGATTAGGAAAAGTTCAGCTCCTTGCCCAAAGCTCAGCTCTTCCTGTAACGTTGCATTCTTCTTTTCTTGTGTAAACTCCTCATTATAACAGAGCCATCTTCATAATGGAATAATTGGGGTTATAATGTAACTGTGGGAAGATAATTCCAGCTCTAGGAGGGGCAGCATGGCCCTGTAATGTTGTTTTAATGTGATTTGGGGACTGCAGGAACTGCCTGAACCTGCTCATTTAGGATTTGATCAATGGGAATTAGGCTGGTAAAGAGATGATGCATTTGATAATTCCCAATTTGATCAATGTGCATCAGGGCCTTGGTGGAGAGAAAACATTCCTCATGGATATTCGGAATATCAGTTTAATGCAGGCAGCAATAGGAACTGCAGACACAAGACGTGCCAGGTCTCTGATCCAAACCCATGTGGGATATTTGTATTTTTTTCCCCTTTTAATGGAGTTTAATTATCCCTAAAGACTGATGAAGCTACAGTTGATGTAATTTCAGGGATTAAATGGAGGAAGGAAAATCCAGGAAATATTTAATATATAACAGCACCGTCCACTTCTTGCTCTGGGAAGTGATGCAGCTTAAAAAGTGGAAGAAATTCAAGTTGTAGCACTTAAAGTGGGTACCTAATTCTAGACATGCCTAAAATAAAGTCAGACTATTTGCTAGTACCACCACAATTAGATCCATTAATCTTGCACTTGGAGCCTGCAATCACAGGCAGCACATGGCTTTATGCATTAACAAAATTTAGCAGCTCAGCCTTATTTAATTCTTCTTTTACAGCCAATTAAACAACTCTTTAAACACCACTGGAGCCTCTGTCCTCTCAATCCTCACGTGCAATTAAACTGCACATGAGAAGTGCCAAAAGAGCATCTCCAGGTCTCACTAAATCATTCCTCATTTATCCATCAAGTTCCATAAAAGAGGCAGTGATAAAATAACACCTCCTGCATTGAAACCTTCAATAAAAAGACACGGTGTTTAAAAGGATTTTATGTAAGGAAAAACCTTTAAATTGTAAAGTAATATTGCTATTTCAGGCCCTTCATCAAATCTGCCACAATTTATGTGCATATTTCAGGCACCTTTTTCTTTCCTGTTTTTTTTCCTGTTGTTTTCTTGGAAGGCAATGGACCAATAGTGGATCCACTGATGTAAAAATTCCCAATAATTTTTAGGAAATTTGGTTTCAAGTGCAAAAGCAGCACAGTGATTGCAGTACTGCCATTACAGAGCAGTCAAAATGATGGCTTCAATTTATACCTTTAGTTTCCAGAAAATTAAGAGAAATCCAATCCCATGAAGTGCTAGGAATGTGATTCCAGGTCCAAATCCTCCTCAGTAAATATTCCTTGATTTCTGCACCCTACAAAATGGTTTTCTTAAATTTCTTTGATGCTCATGACTGACCCCTGCTCTAACAATCAGCTCCATTTGTGCACAAACAGGAACCCAAAGTATTTGATTTACTTAGGAAATCCTTTATGCATCAGGAGGAAAAACCCAATCCCAAACTCACCTCTGCCCACTAAACCCACCCAGAGCCCTGCAGCAAAACTCCAAATCCCAACAAAAGCTTCTTCTGGAATAATGCATGTGAAATGAGGCAATCGTTTGATTTAAAAAGCTGAAAATATCCCCCTGTAACAGGGGAAGGAGACACCCAAGTGGGAATTTCATCCCAACCTTCCTGCATTTCCAGACATGATGGAAAACCCTCCAAATTGCATTTAAATCAGACCTTGATCAATGGTCATCTTGTCCCTCTTGTTTAAGGGACAGATTAATTTAGTGCTCAATATACTCTGACCATTAAACACTACAAATTTTTTATATATATGCCCAAGAATATTCAACAATTCCTGCTGTTAAGAGATAAAATGCGTTTGTCTTGTACTTTAAAATTTTATTTGTACCATTATCAGCAGCTCAGAAAGGATTTTTTTCTCTTCCTCCTCGTCAAAAACCAAAACAAAACACAAACCAGAAGAAAATCCCTCCACAAATCTAGAGAATAATTCATTTTCTGCAGCATTTCTTGGTTAGAGGAGAGAACTGAGGCTGTAAAAAGTTCTGTGTGCTCAGTAAAATGATAAATGGACCCTCGAGCCAGAGGGATGAAGCAGCCCAAAGGGAAGGTCCAAGGCTAAGGGTCACTGTCACTTTGATCCATCAATTACCAGATCTGCACTTCACTTTCTTCAGGACTAATAAAAATTATTTAATCTGACCTTCGCTGTTGAGGGCAGAGTGAAATTCCTCATTTAAATCCTTCCCATGGTGCGATTGTGATGCAAAGTTGGAATCTCATTTTTGGTGCTCCATCAGATCTATTTTTAGAATATTTCAATGCTTCTTATCAGCTATAAATTGATAAATGCATGCAAAGTGTGCATCCCATTTCTCTGCAGCTTATGGTTCCTATACATTGGCCTCCAAATTCTCCCAAATTCCCTCCTTTCAACAACCAGAGGGACTGATAGGATCTGTGAGGGAGGAAAGGGGAATGATTGTGCATTTTAATGTGGTAAGAAATCATCCAGCTGCCAGGAAAAAACAGGAGGGACTCACTTGAACCGAGCTGAGACTTCATCAGCAGCTTTTTGGTATTGCTCCGTGGTGACTTTGTAGAACTGGGCACTCTGGGAAAATAAAAAGAGAATAAATACAGATTTCAGTTAGTATTATTTACATGCATGCCAATATCTAGTCAATAAAGCTGATTTTGAATTTCAGTTGTTACAAAAAACCTGTCAAAACCTAACCATAAAATAACAGAGTTCCAGAAATCACTTTTTTTGGGGTGTTTTTCAAAAAAATAATTGTGTCTTGATTATGCAAAAGGAATGGCTCTTGGGGAAGAAACTCTAAAGGGAGATGAAGCAAGAATCCCTGGAGTTTTTGCATCTTCTTCATTAGAAATTAAAACCCAAATCCTGATTCTGGACTTCTCTGCAGTGCCCTGCTTGTGTTCCTCACACCCATCTCCCCCCTGCCTCACAGGTGGCACTCGAGCCAAGCTTCAAAATCCCACAAGAAATTAAATATGGCTCAACTTCCCTTTTGCTCTTTGCCTTGAAAACGGCTCTCTGAGGATTCACTGGAGTATTCCAAACTCCCAGGTTGCTTCAATCAGTTGCTAATTTCAATTTTTAAAGCCAAGCAGCTTCAGAACAGATTTTCATCTTCCCTAAACCCAGGGATGGCTTTGACTCGGTTCTACAAAATCATTTATTTCCAAAGTACAGGTGAGAGATGCTCACCAAGCAACAGAAGTTTCCTAGGTGTGAAAATGTTGTAGTAGGGAAGGCTCAGCTTTGATATTGGGAAAATTCCTTCATGGAAAGGGTGGAACAGCTGCAGGGGTGGAGTCCCCATCCCTGGAGGGATTTCCAAGCCTTTTGGAGGTGACATTTGAGGACAAGGCTCAGTGGTGGCCTTGGCAGTGCTGGGAATGGTTGGACTCGATGACCTTAAAGGTCTTTTCCAGCCGAAAGAATTCAGTGATCCTCCAGGCTGAGATAAATCACTGGAATTTTGTTTTTGCTCCATGTCTCAGTAACACAGAGGTGGCATTTTTCAGGAGGTTTTTATAGCCTGGGCACAGCTGGACCTCAGCTCTAATAACCCAAGGCACCTGGCTGCCCAGCTGGAGGGAGAAAGCAAAGTTTGAGCAGCTCCAAACTTCTCTGAAACCATTTTCCTGGGAGTGCTGCTGGAAACAGGGCGTGGAGAGGCAAAAAGCTTGTGCTGGCTCTTGCAAGAACTCTGGTGTAGCTTTGAGTCATCAGCATCCCAGGGAGTGATGCTAACATGGCAACAAAATCCTGACAATGCCACGCTGTGGGATTACATCAAAACCAGCTGAATCCTTATTTTAACAACCTGGACTTTATCCTGTGCTTTGGAGTTATGGATGCCTCAATGTGGATTTGGCATCTTCCAAATATTTAACTTCTGTCAGGCTGGGAGAGCTGGGATTGTTCACCCTGGAGAAGGGAAGGATCCAGGAGAGCTTCCAGCACATTCCAGGG